>WBMZ01011376.1:0-170264 GCA_013400975.1 Atrichornis clamosus
ATCCTGCTCTGATCCTGTTAGTGCAATAAATCCACTTACATTTATTTAAGCTTGAGCCTGTTTTGCCTGTGATTGTATTTGATGAGTGAACTCTCCTGGTCCTTATCTCAACTCATGAACCCTTTGATAAATTTTCTCCCCTCTGTCCAGTTGTGAGCACGCAGCTTTCGTTGGGTGCCTGGCATCCAGCCAGGGTCAACCCATGACAAATGTGTAAAATGCAATCCTTACAAAAAGCGAAAGATAACTTTTTAACATTTTATAAAGCAAAATAATGAAAAAGGAAGCTATTTACCATGTGGTCATGTAACTCCAGAAGTGTCTCTTCCTATTTTGTTTATTCTTGCCTGATGCTGGGTCTTGGTTTAGTGTATAGTAAAGGAATGGTAGATCTCGTGTAAGAAATTTTTCTCATCCTGACCAAGTCAAGGAAGAAACCAGAACACAACAAGAAGAAAGACTTATTAGTATCCATTGAGAAGGAATAAAAATGGTACCAAAAATACACCCTTGAACATCAGGAAGTCAATTACAGAATGATATTAGAGTTGACACAGAAGGGTCCAAAGTGCTAACCTTTTATTTTCCTCAAACTGAACACCCTCTTCTTTATGTCCCTTTGAGAAATACTCCTGAAATGCAAGTGAAAAGGGTGTGCTAGGGAGCCAGGTACAACTACATCAGGTACATAAGGTCGTGTATCACATTCTTCCTTAAGAATAGCAAAAATATACACATTTTTTACAATCAAAAGGTAAATTCACAGTAAAAGGAGGAAGAATTACTGCTTTCTGTTATGCATTCATAAAGCAGCCCCTTACCAACTCAGCTTGTTGCACAGAAGTGCCTCACACAGTAAATACTCACTTGAAAATAGGACCAATACCATCCAGAGTGATGTTTTGGTATGTATTTTGGCTCACTTTAAAGTAAAATAAAATAACATATATTTAGCTTTAAAATGGCACATATTTGGCACAGTTTTGATGAATAGGAGTTTACCATGTGGATATTACTTTCTACAGAAAATAGGCTATTCAAAGGAAATAACAAGAGCAGGATGCTTTCTAATATGTTCCAAAAGCAGAGAAAACAAACACACAGACAGAGGCAAACAAACAAATAAACAAAGGACTTAGTTCTGCAAATACTTTCACACGTGAGAAAACAGCACTTTGCTGTCTCCGTGCCAGTGGTTATTTTTGCAGGAGGACCCTTTTGACAGGAGTAGCATTATTGCCATTGGAGTAACAGGTAGTCAAATGACTTACACAGACATAAAATAGATGCTGATGATGATGACGGTGATTACGATGATGATGATGATTATTATTATTATTAAGCTGTCATTAATACAATAGAGGATTCAAATGATGCACACAGGCACATGCATGCACATTACCATTTCAAATATTTACCCAGTACCACACCATTGGAGAAGGTTGGGCCAACCCAAATCCCACAGATGCCATTGCTGCTGATGGTGAACTCTCAGGGTGAGTTTGGTTGGAGGCTTTGTGTTGCAGACAGACTTTGTGGCATAGGTTAAGGACTAGGCAGGAGACATAGAACTGAATTAGAAGTTTTCCTGCCTGCATCACTGGTCACCAGAGCCAACACCATTTTGGCGTCTGTGTTACTCCTGCTGTGTCTCAATGTCAAACATATTCCTTATGGACCCTCTCAAAAGATTATTTTCACCTTTAACATTCTGGCTGAGCAACACAGTTCTCAGTGTTGGTCTCCAACTGGAAAATACAATTGGAATCGCTGGAGAATAATTATAAAGAGTATAGAAAGAAACAATTGCCAAGAACATTTATATTATGATTTCAAAGTCTAACCAAGCCTCTCCTCCATCAGTAGTGAAAACAAGGAGACAGGAGGAGAATAACAACAGAAGGGATAAGAAAGAGAAGCAGCTGGAAGAAATAAGCAGGAAGCCCCAGAATGGAAAGTCTCTTGGCAGGATCTGTGGAAAATAGACCCATATCCATAGAGCTGAACTGTATAAAATAATCCATTACTAAATAAAGATTTACATAATACATACATTTAAAATTTTATATTACCTATTCTGCTCAAGTAAAGAAAAAAAAAAGGACCCTTGATAGTTTGGAGAACGGTCCAGAAAAAGAAGTGTCAAGTGAAAATTATTTCCTCCTCTGAATGGTGCGCTTAGCCTCTTCAGGTTCTGCACATGGAGACTCTCCTATCAAAACTCCCCTTGTTGGATAATGTCCTTATGACTTCTCAAAGTCTCATCAGCACTGGGGTGTGTCAGGAGTGGGACTGGGTAGTAGGAAGTTACAGGAAGCAACAGTAGAAGTATTTCATTTAAAAAACTTCAAAACAACAAGAACGAACGTGTTTTTAAATCAACAGAAAAACTGACCACATGAAGTATCTTTCCCACTTACTGCTCAAGATAATTCTTGAGCAGATAAAGAAAAAGATGTCATAAGCCAGCTCTCTGAGATAAATCCACGCTACCTAAAAATTGGCTTGTAGTGTTCACACACAAAGATGTACAAATAAACTGCTCAGCAGAGGCAGCCACTCTACAATTATGACATACTTTGATGAGATCCTGAGCGCTTTTACTGTAGGCAAAAAATCTGGGAAAGTCTAAAAGAGATAATTTAAGTCCATTGGTTTTGAGGTGGCCATTTCTGCAACGTTTTGTTGCTTTTGATAAATACCTTAAACACACTTAGTGGCTGTGGTGCGGCAAGGTAACATCGCCTTGGTCACCTGCCTCAGTGTCCTCATCTTGAACTGAAGAGTAATGAAACCTTTTGCAAAAGTTAATTAACTACTGATTTTTTAAAAAGCTATTGAACAATTATGTATCCCCGGAAGGCAAAGAAAACAGGGCCAGTTGGGATCCTTTTATGAGAAGGAAGCTATAGGCTGAGATCTTTAGTGATACTTCTCTCCAGCTTCCTAGCTGTATCCTGTTAACATGAATGAATCATATTTGCTGCCTTTCAGCTTTAAGATATTATGTGCATTGCAGAAGCACAAGTCACCTTGTCTGTTTAGAAGGATGCTGCTGCATCTGTTTACTGTCATTAGACATTAAAAATATAGTTGAAATCATTAAAAAGGACTATGAAGATATACTATTTTATTTTTGAACCACTGATATTCCTTTAATTACTTAGGATCACAAGTATTTCTTTAAAATAAAAAATATCTTGGAGTTGTTGCCCTTTTTTTTTTTGCTTTTTTAGTTCTTTCCTTTTTCACTTCAGCTCTTTGCAGAGGAAATGGAGCAATGAAAACAGCTTCAGTTCTATGCTGGCTCAAGCAGGCAGCAATATTGTAATGTAAGTTTCTGTTGAAAAAAAAATCATTAAAAGCAAAGATGACAGCTTGACTTTCAGATCACAGGCAGAGTTACAGGGCTGGCATGTAAAGAAAAAACAGTCAAAGTCTTACTGGATATGGAATTCTCTGCGATAATAAATATGGAAACCTGTACTGACATTTTTGGTCAGGCTCCTGAATATAACTAATAACTGGAGAGCTTGCTGTTTCACAACCTTGGCTGCAATTTACAGTTATACATAGGCAGGTTTCCCAAATCACCTCACTGGCAGCACAAACAAACAGTGAAATGTACAGGGTGATGTGAACACTGGGAAAAAAAGCAAAGAATTCTAGCAGAAATGCAGAGATGGGTGAGCAATAGAAAGCTTAGACCTTTTGTCTGCTTTTGTTAGCTAAACTTGGGGTTGAGAAGAATGAAGGTCATGGAAAGGCTGCCAGCCCAAGGAGACACAGCCTCACCTTGACTTCAGAGCAGCACCAATGACCAGAAGTTCAGGAATGTTGTCTGCCTCCAGAGAAAAAACATTCCTATACCTTAAGCATGTCATTAAAAGTTGGTAAATCCAATGTAACAGCACTTGGAGAAAGGCGATGGAGTCTCTGAAAGCTCCTGAGAGACAAATGCAATAATTTTAGAGGAAATTTATACTTAATAGTATACACCAATTTCAGATACACAAAATTTGAATATATACATTGTATGTGACATAAAGTCTTCTTAAAATGTGATTCCATTATTCCCTTAAAATACAAGCAGTTGAGTACCGGCCCTCTCACTGTACAGTTCCCCCAAAAGAGTTCTATAATTACCAGGTATATAATATTGCACTCTGATCTAACAGATTGGAAAAGCTGATGTCTCAAATAATTCATTATGATTTTAAATCCAAAAGCACAAAATCTGGCATTTCAATGCAAATAGAAGTGAAAAACAAATCAACAATAAAAGACAAATTATACTGAAATATTAACAAAATTACAAACCTGAAAATAATCTATTGGGTTTTTTTACACATAGTATGAAACCACATCATGCCTCTATTAGCACTTCCCAGACTTAGCTCCATATATGTATGCTGATATGGGATTAGGTTCTCTGCATTATGACTGGTTATATATTTCTCAAAACTCAATCCACTTTGAAATTTATTAAGCAGTAAAACTAAAATTCTATTAACCTTAATGGGATTTACACAAGGGAATTCACACTTAATATGGATGCAACTCTGACACTTAAAACTGTTGCCAGGAAAAAAAAAAGACAGGCTTAGTGTAGTTAAAGCAAAGCCATCACATTTTCTATTTATGTAGTCCTTCACAAGGGTAATCCTCCGTGTATTAAGGAGAGAGGAGAAAAAGCCACAGACTGTTTGGTATTTAACCTTCTCAGATGCCAAGTGAGATAACTACATTTGCCAATAAAGGGTGGTCTTACTGCTCTGAGACTAATAAACATTGGTAGAAGGATGGGAAGGCATTATCTTTGGTTTTCTTATGGGTCCTGAAAGTGCTATTGCTCACATTTTCTACTGTATAATTCTGCACCATAACACTGCTGTTCGACTACATTCCCTGTAATATAATATACATGTAATAGGATGAATACAAATTCACATTCCCCTGTACCAGCCATTCCTCACAACCTAACTAAAGTAAAACTCCTCAGATTTTTCTCAAGGGAATATTGATCTCTACGGTTTCCAGGGTAAAATTAATTGTGGAACAGCCTCTAAGTCATCTAGTAGGAAATGACTGTCTGAAAGGCTGAATAATATCTGAGTACGTGACCCTGAATTCAGTTTTCCAAGAAGAAATGTATTGGAACTGTATTGGAATGTATATGCAAAGTACCAAATGTAAGATTGCTGAGGAGCTCAGACTTCAATGGGAAAGTACAGGAGAATCCTGAGTTTTGTTTGAAGGGGTTCACTTAACAATGGGTCCATCAGAATGAGGGCTGCGAAGACAAACATAGGGACCCTGGAACTCGATGCCTCACCTGTACCAAGGAGGAATGGCTTTTGGACAGACCCAGGTGTGGCAGTAGAATCTGGAGGACATTTTGGCTCCTGCAGGTACAACTGTAAGGCTCCCTCAGCTTTCAAGCTGCCCTGGCAGTCTTATATACCTGTCTCAATGAAAATATTTGTAATATTGAGGTCTAATCTTCTGCAGAACCAAGCCAAATAAAAGACCCTGAAACAATCAAGAAGGAATTAGAAAAAAGAAAATCTTGTGTTAGTTAATAGAAACACCTCAGACTTCACAAGGTTCCTAATTTGGATTCCCTAATATAAAAATAGCAGCCTGAAACAAATGCTGAAATTACTGAAATAAAGCCCTAGTACAAATAAATTGGTACTTTTAGGGCGAATCACAATGTAAATGCATTTGGATATACTGACATTTACATGCCGTCTGAAATGAAGAAAAAGAATCAGTTCCTTTCTTATGCTACCTTTCTTTCATTAGGACTTAAATATTCACAAAATAAAGCCTTTCCTCTGCTCTTAGCATCTTTGCCTTTCCTTCACAATGCAACCCTGATATGCTAACACTAACATAAAGCTTTCTAATATAGATTTTCAGCTGGAAGTCTGTTTTGTTATTCTGTTCATGTCATTCTGCCCAGAAGGGTTTGGAAAACAACCATTTTAAAGCCAGTAAAGTTGAGTTCCCCTCTTCACAACATGATCTGCTGTGTCAACATTCTTCATTAGCTAAAATAAACTATGCAAAAATCTGAAAATGAAATTAGATGGTGCAGAGATGAATTTAATGTTAACTATCTTCTGAACACAGAGATAATTTGATTTTGGTCTTACAGTAAGCTTTCTCATACATAGAATAAGAACCAGGCTGTGAATATGAGCCTGGATCTTTTCTCTCCATGTGGGCAGAGGGTTCATTTGCAAGAGCATTTGCATTTGAGGATTTTGGGCTTCTGTATTTTGGATTCATTCTCCTTTCCATCACATAATTGCAATAATACAAGCATAACAGAAAATGCTTCATCTTTACTTATGTGTGCCAGGAATCTTAAAAAGCTGGTTGATTTTGGTTATAACAACTGGCCTAGAAGAACAGGAAGTACATGAGGGAAGTCCTGAGCCCCGAGGCAATGTTTTACTAAAAAGTCTGAAACTGGACTGTCAGGTACCTAAGCTTGATTTGAAAAACCACTTGATGCAGCGTGAAATAGAAGAGGCTCTTTCCTAAAGCCCACCAAATTTAGTGGAGCCTTTCCCTGACATCCAATACCATACATGCCTGTGTGGTGGGTGAGGTCTCCACACAGCTGCTGCCCTCACAGTGTTCAGGCTCCTTTAACATGAAGGTCCTCTAATACTAAGATTAATACCTAGTCCAACAGCGGATGTGAACAGCAAGTAGTTCCCCACAGTGTTTGAACTCCCCAACCAGGGCTTAGGAATAGTGTCTACACACCAATCTGGTTTGCAAAAGCAGATTAGCCATCCCATAGAGCTTTCTCTTGAACCTTCTCACATGCAGAGTGAAAAAAATGAATACTGCTGAATATTTATGCTATAATCCCTTGTGGTGCACTGAACTTCATGCTAAGATCATTGAAACAAATACCACATCACTAATCTTGCATTTCCATTTTTTTTGTAGTGATATTGAGGACTATTTTACATTCAAATGCTATCTCTCTTGAATTAATGAGGATGAGAAGTATGCAGTACATTGCTACATATTTTCAGTAGCCCTTATGTTGTTTTCACCCTGTGAATGTTCTTGAGGGGAAATATACCACAAAGAAAGACATATATGAAAGGAAAAAGTAGTTATACTGAGTTCTTTCTCCCTTCCTACTCATATATCTGTCTTTATTCTTTCTGCAAAATATCCACGTCTGATGGGCCACATGAGGAAGGATAGAGAGAAATATTGAGCAAGAAAGAAATAAATTGAAAAGGTTTATTTCCCTTAAAAAACTGTGCATTGAATGGATAGAAGACACCATAATTCTTTCCTAATATTCTAAATTCTTTCTTGTCTCCAATTATATTCAGTGAGGACACAGCCACTGCATTTGTACTTCCTTGCTAATTTATAATTCTACACCATGCTCCAGTAACCAACTTCCCCAAATGTTCAGATCAGGCATCAATCTGGATAAACCAGTCACCATTCCATGCTGCTAAAACCCATGTACCAGGAAATGGAGGTGCAGGTTTGTGCACATGGATGCAGAAATTCACTAGTCTGGACCAGTACAGATAGGACATCTGAAACATAGCTGTCCAAGACCAGTTTAATTTCTGCCTTATTTACCAGTTCACCAGTCATGTTTTTATACACAAAAATATATGAGTGTGTGTGTGTGTGTGTGTGTGTGCGTGTAAAATCTACACATCCAAAAATATATATACCTATGTATATATAGTATTTTTTTCTCAAGCTTGTATCTATACTTTCAAATATACAATTAAATTATTGTAAACTTCACTGTATTATTTAAAATAGAAATTACATATGTCTACATATTTCATTGCATTTCTTCTTAAATAAATTAATGAAATTAATTTTACATAGCATTGCAATTAATTTTAGTTGAATATTCAACCTTAATGGAATTAATATTTAACAGATTTCTGCAATCTGTCCAAGACTGTTTGCTAAAGAACACTATTATTCCTACTGCTGCATTTGAAGCAATAATTCCTTGAACTCTGAAACTGAGAAAATTAGGAGTTCACAACAGAATATTAGATCATGTCCTCATACCACACTCCTGAAACTTTCAAATATACCCACACATCTGGGAAGATGTTGCTATAAAAACTCTTTCATACAAGTAATCCTTACTCAGCCTTTAGTCAAATTCCAAACATTCAACAAAGCTCCTAATTTCCTGAAAAGTCAACATTTTCTTTCAGAGGAAGTGGCCGGGGAGTCAGGTGATGAAATAAAAATGTTGAAATAAAAATGCTAAATCAAGAATTTCAGAGGTAATGCATACAACTCATTTTTCCAATATGTATTTTTCAATAAATTTTATATCTGGGTGCAAAAAACTCCTCATCAGTTGAAAGCCAGTACATAGTTAGCAACAAATACATCTTTTGTCCTGTAAGAATATACTATTTTATCTAGGGAAATCAACACTTAATTTTTCTGACAGAATTAACTGACCTACATGAATAATTACAGATAAAAATATTTTCTGGTTTTGGAGGTCCTAAACATCCTTGTTCTCCATATTGTCAGCTCTCATAGATACAAAAATGTATTCAGAATAATTCAGCTCTGTGAAGCTATGAAGATTGAACACTATGATCCATAGAGTCATGACATCAGACATCCACTGTCAGAAAATGGGAAACTTCTGTGTAAACTGCAGAGACTTGTGTCAATTAATTCTGTCATTCCTGATCTTTCCAGAGCCAGCAAAAAAATGGCAGCATAGTGCAAGGCATTCATTTTTTTTCAGGACTATTACTAGCTGATGTAAAATTGTCTTCAGAATTGCTATGATGGTTATAAGCCATGCATGGCTGTAATGCAACCAAACAAAAATATATTAGACTGGGTTTCCTTATCAAATCATAGTAAATCTCTCCTCTCGTTGCCGTTTGTTTATTTGAGCTGACCTCAAATACCATTCCCTTTTTGGTCTGTATTTACCCCTATAAATAGGGTAGTTAAAATAATTTCTACACAAAATCTGCAGAGAAATTTAGGTTCCTTCCCTGTTAACAAGAAAAACAGAAGATAATGTTATTTGGGGAAAGGGAACAGACACTGGAAATGCAAATTGGACAGTTACTCAGATCTCTGCTTCCATGAATGTGAGTATTTTTACCCTCTTTATTTCCCAATAATATTTGCTGTATCCTGGGCATGTTCTCCAATGCTCAAAAAGTAGACTGATGGTAGAAACTGACTTTTTCCACTCATCATTATTAAGCAAGGCTCCTGAAATATTATGTCCACCCTGGTCAAAGTTGCAGCAGGTGCAGCAGGGGCCCACTTCTTTCAGGACTATCAAAACATTTTGTAGCCTTTTTCAATTTTCTTATGAGCCCACAGAATCACAGAATGGCTGAGGTAGGAAAGGGCCTCTGCAGATCATCTTGTCAAACCTTCCACTCAATCACACCTTCAGCAGGTTGTCCAGGACCACGACTTTTGAGTATCTTTGAAGGCTCCACAGTCTCTCAGGGAAGATCAGACACTCTCCCAGTAAAGAAGTGTCATATGGATTTCCCAGAATGGGGCAGGAAGGGGTTCCACATAATGGTGCCTTGCAGGCACTTTCTTGCTTACATGCAAATTCTTGAAGTATCTCTGCTTAAGTAGCGTTTTATTGATTATCATAGAATCATTTAGGTTGTAAAAGACCTCTAAGTCCATCCATTAACTCAGCACAGTCAAGTCCACCACTAAACCATGTTCCCAATAGCCACATCTGCATCCTTTTTTAACACTTCCAGGTGTGGCACCTCCACTACTTCCCTAGTCATCCTCTTCCAACACCCTTCAACTCTTTCAGCGAAGAAGTTTTTCCTCATATCCAAGCTAAATCTCCTTTAGTGCAACTTGAGGCCATTTCCTCTTGTCCGGTCATTTGTCACTTGGGGGAAGCGCCCGACCCCCACCTGGCTACAGCCTCCTTTCAGGCAGTTGTAGAGAGTGATAAGGTCACCCCTGCTCCTCCTCTTCTCCAGCCTAAACTCTCCCAGCTCCCTCAGCTGCTCCTTATGAGACTTGTGCTCCAGACCCTTCACCAGCTCCATTTCCCTTCCCTGGACACGCTCCAGCACCTGAATGTCTTTCTTCGAGTGAGGATCCCAAAATGGAACACAGTATTCGAGGTGCAGCCTCACAGTTCTGTGTTCCCCTCGGTCACATCACCGCAGGCCCTTGCAGAAGACCCAAACAGCACAGAACAGCCTTGTCTTGTAGCTGCTGAAGTCCTTTGTTTGCATAGGCCCTGAATCCCAAAATCCCAAAGCCTCTGGTAAGAACATATTTCCAAACCACTTCCAAACCTCACCCAGAAGATCTGCATTGCTACTGCATTTCAGAGCTCTACCCTGTTCACAGTAGTCACTGAGTCTTTGCAATAAAATCTCCTAATGCCCATATGTGGCAAGCATTTGCTGTTTACATAGCCATTAGCCAATCTTTCCAGAAGATTTCTTTCTTGCATGCTATTTTCTTATTCGGGTTACAAGAGCAAAAAACAGAGGCCTGTAGTAATATGTTTTAACAGGCAAAAACTCAAACATGAAGTCACAGCCACATTTTTTTTTCAGATGTGCTTTTCAACATAGTCTTAGGGCAACAGGAAAAAAAGCGCTTTTTTTCTGTTTTCATGGTAAGATTTAGTTTAGAAGATCTTGCCTTCAGGCTGATATCTACATTGCAAGCAAGATTTAATCAAGAATTACATTGGTTAATACTGTTTTGCAGAGCTCTGATGGATTGATTCAGCCTTTCCTTAGTCATATGACAAGTGACTGGAAAAAAGGATAAATAGTCTCCCTATCCGGTCTCTCCATGCTCTGTGGTATTCACACCAGCCTTAGCAAAACTGCTTTTTAAGATCAGTCTTAAAAAAAAAAGGGTCAGAGCCTATCACAAACTACTGTATCAAAGAAATATGCAAATCTGCCCTTGTTCCATATTCTCTCTAGCCTCCCACTACAATTATTAAATTACAGGGTATTAATAGAAACTAAATGAAGCACTCTGAAAAGATGAATTCCAAAGATGCAAAATTCAAATGCCAAATAGAGAGCATGCAATTAGGTTCTTAAATAATTCTTATCACAGCTCGGGCTAATATTAGCACTTCCAGAAAACAATTGAAAACTGCAATATTCCCAGAGACACTCCACTGAAGCAGCATTGTGAGGCACAGAGAAAGACTCTTGGTGAATTTCTGTATTTTGATGCTATGCAGAAATAACATTTATCTCCAGTTAAAATGGAAAAAAATTATTTTGTACTCATAAAAGAATTTGTAATATTTATGTGGTGATACTGAGAAAAAAAAAATTGGTTTTTTTCTGAACCAATACAAAAATGAGACTTTTCTGCTTAGATTTTTCAGAGCACAAATTAGCACAAACTTTTACCTAATTGGGCTCTTCGAGTAAGTATGCAGCAATGAGCATTAGTCTCTCCTCATTGCTTTTTAAAACCTTTATGTCTATCCAGGTCCCATAGCCTTACAGATTTTAATGGCCTTAATGAAGAAAAAGAGCATTGTTATTCAATTTGTCTCAAGCAGATCTCCATTCAGAATGACAATGTCGCCATTCACAATGCTATTGTTAGAGTTGTGTCATCCTTTCTATTTTAAATCTTGTTTTCAGGAAGTTTTAACTTGGCAGCAGTTTTTCTTCCATGAATCTCAGGCTTAGCAAATAAAGTTGGTCAGCCTGTCAGCCTGTCAGTCAGTCAGTCTGTCTGTCTATTTTCTGCACACATAATCTACCTTCCTGCGGTACACAGTGCCAAAACACAGATCCACCCATTTGGTGAGTTATTCAGAAAATCACTTTATGCAGCTCAAAATCCCTGTTCTTCTAAAAATGAGGTTTGGCAAATAATTTACTTACCATAGGGTCAAATTAATTTCGAATTCCGAATGACAAAAAAAATCTGTGTAGAGTGATCTCAACCAGAAATTTACCATAATCTGGAGTTAGATGCAATCTCAGCATGATATCAGATACTCACATTAGGGCACAAAATTTGCAATAACACACACCAAGAACCATCAGGAGCAGGAATGGAAGCTAGGTATTAGCTGAGCATCCTCAGCAGTGCAGCTCTCAGAGAACAAATTGTTAGAGTAGAAAATGCTCCTTTCTAAATGCTGGACCAGCTTCAGTGTAGAACTGGAAAGTGAGGGAAACAGATGGCCCTCACTCAGACCAGGGCAGGCTGAAGGGAAACAGAAGCATTGAGAACAAGTAAAGAACACTAATATTTGAACTCTCTCCTCTCCCACTTCTCTCAGAAAAACAAAGTAATGCCAGTTTGGAATAACTAGTATGACTGCAGAAGTCACCAAAAGGGTACCACAGCCTGGAGAGAAAGCTTTCAGCACATGAGAACTGCACTCACAGAACCACACCAGAGCCACCCAAAATGCCTGATAAGTGAAAATGGGCTTCTGAAAAAAAAGTACTACTTCTGAGTTTAACGCTTAGACCCTTGCCCTAGAGCTGACATCAGAGGTCAGATTAGATATAGAGTTCTGTATCCTCCTTCACTTAAGAGGTGCCTAGAATGGAGATTTAGATAATCTCTTCTTCCCAGAAAGTTCTTCCTAATATCAGATCACCAATATATCAGCTGTCTTACAAGATAAGGTTTCTATGCACACTGATCGAACATCAATGTATATCTATTGCTATATCAATCTGACTTGATTTTCTAAACAGAAAGTTTTTTAAACATGCTTTCTTGCTCCAAAAGGTGATCATTTTTTCTGCAGAAGTGAAAGTTTCCCCTTTACTAGCTGGCAGTGTAGTCAGAATATGCTTAGAGCTGACTAGATGTATTATCACCTGTCAGCTATTTAGAGCTCCTATTAAGTTAGAAGAGAGACCCGCACTGAGTCGGGGAAAACTACATCTGCTTACAGACATCAAACTGACATTTCCTGGAAAGAAAACACCCCACCTGTTCACTGTAGTCTTTGGAGCTGCCAGTAGGGCAGGCAGACATTATTTTCAGGTTAACCAACTGAAAACAGATTAAGGAACATTAAAACTTTGCCACTCCATTATTAACTCCAGTACGTTGCTCAGGACTGGAAGCATTTGTATTAAATACGGCACCTGCTGGAGACTGTTCAGGGGAGCAAATCAGATTGAGGAATAAGGCCAGTAGCAATTAGTCTGGGGGAGGAAAAATGCCCTGACACAAATGGTCATATTTTCCCAGTACTTTGACTAGAAACTCTCTTCTCATTGATGCTTAACATTTTCTTTTAATGTAGCCAATATTTTATTGATCCATGAGTTTATTAATCTATGAGTTTATTAACAAGCTTGGTTTTATGTGATGTAGCAATGAGAACTGCATTTATGCAGTTTCTTATATGTCTGTCGATAATCTGTCATACTCTAGCCAGTATTGAGATGTCATCAGGATCTCAAACAATCTGTTCACTAAAATAATCAGTTCAAATTTCTTAATTTGAATTAGATCTCCTGAAATGCCTCTACTGTTGATAAAGGAAGGAGTTTGCTAAGCAACAGTTGCAGCATTTCGCTTTGTGATTGAAATGCTGAGAGCAGTTATAAATACTAGAAATGCCTGGGCCATAGAAGATATTCAGCAAACTGATTTGTTATATTGAAGAATTCCATTGACAGCAAACGAAATGGATGTAAGCAATGTTTTGCCTGTAGTAACCAAAGCAAATGCAGGCAGGCATTTTAGAAGGATTATAAAGCATGTATTCTTCTTCTATTTCAAAGGCAGACAAATATGTAGCATATTTTAAAATAATTTAATTTTTAAGCATTACAGAAAAACAACATAAACATATTTTTGAAAATTACACACTAACTAGTTAGAATAGGGAGAAAGAATGTAAATAGGTGTGTGGTATTTAAGAGCAAATATGTTTCAAGAGCCAAGAAAGAATTTCTAGTTTCATAAAATATAAGCCCCTTTTAGGGTATTAGAAATCAATCTTGCCAATGGGTTTCACATTCTAAGGCCTGCAATCATGAATCACAGATTTGACAGCACCAAATTTCTAGACTGTACACCTGAAGCTATATTTGTGTTTGGTTACTTGAAAAAGTGTTCTTTGAAAAAAAAAAGCCTTCCTAGTGCAATTTTCTCCCCAACACCCTCCCTTCCCATACATACTACCCTTATTTATTTAAACTTGTTTTCTTAAAATTATCAGGAAGATACTAAGCTATCTCCAGATACCTATGTGGGAAGGGTAGGTGGTAATCGTGATGTTAAAAACCATTTTGAACATTTTGAAACACTGTCTTGCTTACATCATTCATCATTCATCCAGCTTCATCATTCTGAGTATCATGTTATTTAACTGTAATATTGCAATTTTGGTTTCTAATGGATTTGATTTCAGGGTTACACTTGTAACCCATTCCCAGTGGAATTTAAAAATACAGCTGAAATACAGCTCTTTTTTCCGTGGAATTTTAGAGCTTTTAAGTTATTAATTTTGCCTGTCTTTGTAAAGTTGCTGTAGATATGACACAGTGCCGTAATTTCTTTGAAGCAATTCTGGTCCTTTGAAGTCAAGGATTTATTGCGACTGCTAGGCCCAATCTGAATACCTTTTAGAATTTGCTCAGAATTTTCTTCCTCTATCCATTCTGAACTGAGAAAAATGTTAGCAAATCAGTTGATTTACTGATTGCATATCTATGCCAGTAACCACAAAAGATGAATTTTAAATTTTCCCATTGTATGTGATGTTTTAATACAGGGAATAAAGGATACTATGGTGTAATATTTCTACCAGTTCTTCATAAACAACTAGATGCAGTTAACTATTCTATATGAATTATGAAATCTTCATTCAAGGGAGCTCTCAAATGGTAGGCAAGAACTATAAGAAAACCCACATATTTTGCTGGCATTTCTAGTATTCATTGAATTGACCATTAGCATAATTAATTACCATAGTTAATAAATGGGACAGGTTCATTATCTTTTCTGTTCAGGAGAACAAAAAGCAGAGCTCCTTAGATAAAGCTAACTTTCCAGCTTTCTGGTTAATTTGCAAGCAAAAATTTTCACTCCTTTTCTCATAGCATAGATTTTTCCATGTAACTCTTGGGACATAAGTTATTTCCACAGCATTCACAGAGTAGGACAAATATTTCTTATTCTGCTGTGAATTCATCAAAAGTGTTTCTCAGAACATTAAATCCTTAATTCAGGGGCAGAATTCCAGCTAGACTCATACTGGAATCTATTATGATATCCTTGTAACATCCATGCAGATCTTTAGTTGTTTTGATTTTATAAATTCTCTAACAAAATCTAAGTTGACTCTGGATTTCAACGAGGATTCATGTTCTTGGCCCACTAGATTAATAAGTAACTTCATTTTATCATATAATTATAATTTTTAAAAAATTTCTTTATTATGCTATTTGATTATCATTACTTAGAAGGATTATATCTTGCTTCATGACAAGCAAATAATAATCCAGTAATAAACAGCAGTTGAGAAAAGAACAAACAAATAATTTTGACTTCTAGCTTTGATATTTTTAAAATTGGTCTTGATTTACAGGGAAATACTGATGCCAATTAAGTAGAACTTTTAAAAAGTGACAGCTTGATTAAAATTTTTCTCTTTTATTTTGAAGGGTTTGAAATTTGTGTTTCAAATACATTGAAGGAAATTTTTAAACAAAAAGAAAGTATCACTGAAGAATGCTGACATCTTTCACTCAAAGGATGATGATAAAAGGGTGCTGACTACATCAGTCAAAAATAAAAATACTTTAAAATTCAGCAGCTGCACTTTCCTTAAAGAATGTGATGCAATAAATAATAATTACATATATATAATGTTCATTTACTATATATTTGTACAAAATAGATGCACATAGATATATAATTCTCTATTTCTCGTTATTAAAGGGTTTTGGGAAGTTTATTCTAAGAAGATGCAGTATATTTAATTGGTTGTCAAAAACTGATAAATAAATGCTACACAAATACTAGTCCTCACAAGTTTCAATGAATTAGGCTTTATATTTAAGAAACACCAGTTTAGTCTAGTAGATGTCGAGCAGTTTAGAAATCACCTGAAATCTACATTTCTACAATTCCAGATAATTCTAGAACACTTCAAAATCGTTAAGGCTTGACACTGTGAACACATACTTGAAATAATTTGAGTACTTAGTGGCATTTTCCATAATTCTACTTTGGCATGTCTCTACATCTTATGAGCAAACTTCCAGATGAACAGGCCTGAGTAAAGCAAATCCTATTTTAAAGTCAACACAAAGCCTTCATGTTCCATTACTTGTCTTTCGATGGGTTCTGTTAATCAAACCAGGAATTAGAAATAGAATTGTGAGGTTTTTAATTGAGTAGTCACAAACATGCACACAGCCCAGACTTCAAACTCTGAATTTGCAAAGCGATGAATGAAATTTTAGAAAAACACAGCCACTCCAAGAACCTCTTAAACACAAAATTAGACAATTTTTCTCAAATAAATGGATGTGTTTTATTGCTACTTTGCTACCAACCTGAGTGCCACATTCCCTGAATCATAGGAAAATAGTACTAGAAGAGATGTGACATCTCCCTTTAGCCTTCTTCTAAAGAAATTTCAGACACTACTATTCATTTTTTGTGAAAAAAAATTCTTCCTTTCTGAGCAGTCAAGCTGTCATTTCCAATATTTTTAAAGGACTTTTAGACTGAATTTTACTTGAGATATCCAACACAGCTCAGGAAGCTGAGGTGTGCACTGACGTGAAATGCCACTGTAAAAGAGCCACAATTCTCACCCGAACTGAGGCACTAAGATGCCACTGCATTATCTACACCTTCTACAAACATTTGTGTCCAGCTTTTATGTCCTGTTGCACACCCTGAAGTCATACAGGAAACAGAGACTTTGCAGGGTAGAGTTTGAGCTTTAGTTGGTGGGTCCAAGTGCTGCATTCCAATATGCTTTTTAGGGACAGCTTTACAATCCTCCAAACTACAGGCAGCTATACTGCCAGGCTAAGACAGAGGAAGGAGCAGCTTTACAAAAATGCAAAGGGAAAAACATAAACATACAGTAGACGTTGCTATCCTGGCCCACTGGGCATATATTGTTGGTCACAGCATGGATCTGACACTGTGGGGTGTGTTTACAGCATGGGGTGCAGGGAACTGCACACACAAACAATCGTGAGAACAGTATATTTCTTCTTATGTGAAATGCATTGAAAATTGACCCTGTTGGGATGTAAATGGGGAACTGGATTGTTGTGGAAATTCTACTGGGTTTTGTGCTTTTCAAGTGTTGAATTTTCTTTTTAAGTGATCAAAAGTGTCTTTGAGTCACAGCAGTCAAAGACGGCAAAGACCACATATTGCTCTAATTCTGGTCTTCAGGACATCTTGTAGAGATTAATGCTTGAAAGATATTATTAGAACTTTGTATTCCTTTATCCCAAACTGACACCATATGAAACGCTGGCCATGATAGCTCTACAATATTTTTTTTAATATATATTTTTGATGCTATACCGTGTAAATTAAACTGGGAAAATCACATCAAAGCTAGAAGAAAGAACTAATATGCACTATATACAGACATTTAAACACCTGTCATATCCTCTGTTCCTCAGGTGGTAGAATAATAACTCTATCTTTTGAGGTGTCAGTGTTTCAGCCTTCCATTTTACATTACTTCCTCTCTGTTTCTTTCTTCCCCCATGGAATTTTTAACCGCCTGTTTACAAAGCCTCTTCCCACATAGAAGGCCAAACAACATTACATTTCCTGTAAATGGTAGGACACAGGGCTTTCAGGGACTTCAGATTAGTCCAGCAACCAAAGGAAAGGTTGATGGAACCGTGTTCTGAACATCACCAGGAAAACACCCCGGCAGAGACTCTCAACACCTGTGAAACGTTGAGGTTCTGGTACTAAACAGTGGGTTTCTAAATTAGTTTCTCAATAGAAGGTTTCTCTTCAAAAACCTTTTACACCCTTACTTCCCCATCTGAAATAACCACACTTAGCCCTTTGTTGTACTATCAATATTGGTAATTTCAAGAATATATGTATATCTCCAGCAAGTACGGTAGCAATAAACTTTTTGTGGTACTGCTTCTTTGTTGCAGCAAAACATAGGAAAAAAAAGTCTTATTTTACAGTCAAAAAACTCCCCTGCATGTTCTGGTGCCGTAGAGGAACAAGGTTTCTGTAACAGATAAAGCAAAAGAATTGTGTCATTCCTTTAACTATCAAGAGGAAATATTGTACCACTCGTCTAATGAAGAGAAGTTGACTCTATGTCATCATTGATAGTGTTGTACTGCTTGATATTTACTTCAAATTGCTCACCTGAAAAAACAAAAGTATTGATCAATCACCCATGCCATTATTTAAATAAGGAAACCATGCCTTCTTTCACATAAAGGCATAGCAGAAAAGTGAATTTAAAATACTGTTCCATTTTCAAATATTGAAACACGGATATATGGAAAGTTGAAATGCTTGCAAAACTTATCACAGTGACAGAATTCAATGTGAATTAAACCTTGATGTCCTGGCTCTCTAATCAGTAAAGCAATCTGAATACAAGAGCTGGCAAATAAATTTAGTGGGAAGATGTATTTCCATATAGTCATTTTTACTGAGGGGAAATGAATCTTATCTTTCATTTTCCAGTTAAAAAATACAGTGAAGATTACTCATCCCTAAAAGAGATGTTAGCACACTACTGGTAATGTAGGAGCAATAATAGTTGATATAAGTGCGGAAGTGTTATGAAAACATGCCTTGTACATCAGTGATATGAAAAAATTATTGTATTTCAAAAAGCTTAAAAACTTAATTCCAGCTCATTTAAGCACACGTACAATTCTTAGATTAGAAAAAATCTGTAATTTACACATACGGTGTAAATATATATCTATGGGAACTTCCACTAGTGAATTAAATACAATCACAGCTGAAGGATTATTTATCTTGGTTTAGATCTTTACCAAACAGTAAAAGCCCTGCCTACAGGTGAGTTGGTAAGTGGGTGTTCACTGTTTCAGAGTTACACACCAAAAGCTCAGTGCATCTCAGAAGCCATGGAAATAGGCACAGTAAGCAACAAAAAAAGGCATGTATGAATCTTGTGGTGTTTGTGAGTATTAATAATGGAACACACAATAAATTTCCAAGGCTATCCAGAGCTACAACGCTTATTGGAAGTGGAGACTCTGAGCTAGAGAAAGTCCTCCGTTCAACAGACTAATCTCTTTTCAAGGCAACTACTGCATCTCTATTGTCAACCAGCTTAATATCTGCTGTAAGTCAAGAAGATGCAGTACTCTGGTCACTGAGCAAAAAAAAGCTTGAAAGCCTCCAGAGGCAGATCTTACCATATGCATCATATTGTCATTTGAAGAACTGCTCTGGTCTTCTCCACTGTTTATGTCGTTGTTACAATCAAAATCTGACAGATTGCTACCAAAGATCCAAATAAGCATTTTAAATGGAAAGTCAGTATCTAGAATATTGACCAGCATGAGGTGAGCAGGTAAATACTTGAAGTCTTGGCAGACTTCAATAATCTCGCAAAAATGACACCTGTCTACGGGTGTTATATACCAGCCTTGCTGCATTAAAATCAATGAATTTATGACTGCTTCCAGCAGGCAGAGATCTGCCCCAAAGCAAGTATAATTCAACATATCACAGTACCAGTTCAAGCATAGTGCTAATGGTACATCAAAAACAGCAAAAAGCTTTTGCATGTTTGCCTTAAAGGTACCTTTTATGTCTGCAGCTAAAAAAAAAAAAATCCTTTGACATTTCATTTTCAGAGGTTTACAGTTGTTACAGTCCTGAGTTATTACCGATGAAAACACCATCATAAAAAATTAGTTTAAAAACATATCTGACAACTTTAATTTCGAGTGAGATGGAAAGTTATTTTTGAATAATAATTTCTGCAGCACAGCAGCTGTCATGGGGACACTTGTAAGAAGGGATGAGAGAAGGAGACTATCTTGTTAACATATCAAAGATGAGCATAACTGTCTTAATTTCAATCCAGGTCTCTTTTCATCTGAATGCAGCACAAGAACATTAAAAGTCTGGAAAAGAGATGGCTCCCACTCTCCCCTCCCACTTATTCCTTCTTTCCACCAATCTTCTGACTTATATACACATTTGAAAAATAATCCATGCTTGTAGAGATAGGTGTTTGTCTTTCAGTGTCCTTAAATTCCACATTTTTGTGCAACCTACAGAGAGAGCTCTTTTTGGGCCGACAATCTAGAAATAAGTTTAGAGCATAAATGAACTGCAGGAAAATCCCATGAAGGTGTGGGAATAACCAACAAAGATTTTTGCCTTGAATTTCTAACACACAGCTTGGCTACTATTACCTGGCAAAGTAAGGGGAAAAGGTATAAGGAGTGTAAATCACAGCCCATTTCCCATCAGACTTTATCTGATATTTTATCTGACTCCAAACTTGTTGTGGGGAAAAGTATTCTTCTTCTGACATTAAGGACTAAAGCCTGCTACACCCTTCATAGTTTCGTGGAGGGTTTTAATTTATTTTTTCCTTTTATTTTCAGCTCCCTCCTGCTCACACAATCCCTGGCTGCAGTTGTCATCTGTTTCTGAGTCGAATCATGCCCTGAGACAACGTGTATCAGCTTAGACTTTGCAATAACACAACCTGGAGAGACATGCATCTGTCCTCTACCCCTTCCACCTCCTGTCTTCAGCACACACACTGTGGACTCTTTCTGCACATCCAGATGTAAATGTGGAGTTACTCTGCCTAAGATCCCGACAAAAACATGCCAGAGAAACACCTCTGCCACTGAATTTGAACTTCCAAGAGATGAAAACCGAACATGCCCTGCTTAGTATTAACACATAAGAAAACTGTTAGAGGTTAAGTGTGATCCTCTGTTGCTGAATTAGTAGTTGGAAGCTACTGAAAACTAAGGGTTTTATCTCACCCTGTGGAAAGCCAATAGGTAAACTAACTCCCCTTTGGAAAGTACACATCAGTTCTTCAGCAGCAAGGGTGGTGATGGCAAATTTGTTTGTGAAGATGTGTATACCACATACGCAGGTTCCAAGAGATGATGTGGGAGGTACAACAACTTCATGCCCTTCATTACATGAATATCCTTCTGAGGGATTGAAAATTTTACTTAATATCGTGTCCATCTTTTCCATCCATGAGAGGGTGAACCCATGGTAGCAGCACTGTAATTAGATTCTTCAGTTTTACAGCAGGAAAAGGAAATAATGTGTAATGTGAAAGCCATTTCAAATACTTGATGCTCTTTGATGCTTCTTAAAGCCGCAGTTGAAGTTGAAGAATAGGAAAAAAATATATAAAGACCAACATTTTTCCTCTGATATACATATAAATGCAATTGACATTCACAGTAATAACCTGTACAGAGAGATTTATTTTTATTACATAAGTGAAACACATTAGGATGGAACAGGGAGCTCCAGCAAGTTAAAAGGTTGAGATATATGTAGGGTTATAAGTTGTCGAGCTGCTGGATGTGATTAAAAACAGCACAGAGTTGTCTAGATTGGAGATATTTAATTGATTACTATTCTAATATTCAGCTAGTTCAATATGCAGATGACACTCACTAAATAATATGATTCAATCTCTTCTGAGTCCAGTAATAAGCATGACTAAAATTTTCAAAGGCATTCAGGACTTAATGGGGGATGAATGTGTAATTATTCTTCAGAGCCTTTGAAAATCTCAGTCTTGGTACTTACTGCTTAGTGATCACAAACTGTACGACACCTGAAGTTAGATCATATAAATTATTTGGTTAATGAAATATTTGCTGACAGAATCTTACTTAAAAAAAAAAAAAAGCTGACAAAATCTTACTTTAAAAAAAAAAAAAACAAAAAAGTAACATCAGAAAGAGCTAAAATTTCTAGTAAGAAACTCTTTTTGCTACACTTTATACGCTGGTCTTCGATGGCTGCTGATCCTGACTTATTTTCAAAAATGGAACAAGAAAAAGGAGTCTGACCCTGTAAGTGTACCTCAATCATGTACTTCTGCGCTCAGGATGCAGGACTTGGTCTCCTCATGAGACCAAGGAGATTTGGTCCTCACATATGGAGGGCTCTCTCCATATGGAAACAGCAGCCTTGTTCCTTACCACAGGAGCAGTTAAAGTAATGTAAATTTCTAGATATGACCTTTTCGGAGCAACAACCAGAATAACCTGTGTAAAAGCATGTCAGGGGTGAGAGGGCAGGGAGTTTTCCCATCTGATTAACATCCAACTGCAATACACAGCCAAGACAGTGACACTGATGCTCAAACACCTGATGCAGCCTTTAGAAAAGGGAAATGAACCTAGTGACTTTTAGCACTGCACTGCTGGTGGTATAGGTCTTTAACTGGGCTATATCTGAACCTACATCTGGAGGCAAAATAATCTATACTAATTACTCAAGAAATAAATTTCAAGGCCAATTCAGTCCTGAACCTCCAACGTTTTGTTGTTACTGTTCAATAAAATCACTTTGCATTACATTCATTTCTGTATAAAATAAAGTGAATGTCACACATTTTTCTCACACCATTTTTATTTAACAGGTTTTTTTTCTATATCCATTAGTTAAAAAAGTTGTAACAAGGCAAATCATTTTTCAAAATGAAAAATGCTTTACTCCTTGAGCAAGGAAAGGGAGTCTAAATAGAATGTCCCCGCTCTGAAATTAATGGAACCATTCTACATTTAATATTTTCTCTTAAGTAGTTATGTAAGCACTCCAAGATCATTAGTGAAGAAATACAGAATCACAATTTACAGCTGAAGGGCAAAACTGCTAAAAAAGCATTTCAAAATCTTGCTGTCAAGTGATATAGTCTAAGAAAATAAATGTAAGGATCATTGATCTCCGATACCATAATTAAATGTACATAACACATGACAAGGAGAAAGGACAACAAAGTTCATTGAAACTTGACTTCAAAATGAAGATGACGGACTAATCAAGCAGATGTACTAGGGAAGAGTCAGGTTCATAACCAAGAAGAACTTTCACTTTAACAAAAAGGATTTTTTAAATAGTTTTTTGTCACTATTCAAATTTTAACTAAGAATAATAGTAAATAGTTATTAATAACAAAGACAATTCATATGTGTACAACATCTCCAAATGTGTCCTTCACCTGTTCTAGTGAACTGGTGACAGTGGTTCTGGTTCTGCTGCGCTGGTGTTGTGATATGTTACATTTCTGTCCCTGCAGTTCCATTGTCCTTTGTAAATCCAACACTCTCTTTGCCATCCAGACACTAATACACACATTCCTAGCTTTCTTCCTAAGTAATCCATCAGACTAGATTATCCAGACTTTCTTAAGTAATGCAATAACTGATCTTTTAATAGACAATCTGTTTATTGCAACAAAAGAAAATTCACAGAAATCAGATGGACTACAACCCAGAGTGCTAATGGAACTTGCAGAAATAATGTTGGAGTCACTGGCTATTGTTCTTGAGAACTAATGGAGAAAAGCCAAGGTCCAAGGGCTGGAAAACGGCAAACCTTTTTACCTATTTTGAAGAGACAAACATGAAAAACAGGCAACCTACCAGAGGAGTTACAGAACAGAGACTTCAAATTTGAATTGCCAAATTAGCTAGTAAAGCAGTCAGTTTGCAACCTGCTAAAAAGGCATGTTGAAACGTGGTGCTAAAAAACAGAAATAAGAATTGGCAAAGACAAAACACATCTACAATATAAATGTTATTGAACATGGGTCTTATGCTCTGCGCTATTGCTACCACTCAACACATTAAGACAGTTTCACATGTACCAGCAAGTGCAATAATCACTTTTATCAGACCTCAGGAGCAACAATCTCTACCAGTCTAATTCCTCATTTCTCCCCACGACTTGCACAGAAAAATTATATTTTGTCAATGTCCCTTTATACCACTCAGATATTTTACATGACTCCCCCTTGCATTTGTCCAGGCTTTAAATTGCATGTTGAGTACACTAAAAAGACTCACAACATATAATAGAAGAGAGATCATAGATTTATCACACTTGTATGGGAATATTCCCATATAGAGATTAAGTCTTCAACAGTAACAAAACCAGTTTAAGAACAAATTGTGATGTTTTCTTTTGTTGTGTTTTAGGAAGGTCATTTCCCTAACAGTTACAAGAAGCTTCTTATATTGAAAATCAAACAATAAAAATAGATTCCTCTTTGTTCCCACAGGACATGGGAACTAGAAACCAGAAAACACAGAAACACTTAGAACAGCCAGGTTTATCAGGAAACACACAAATAATTATTCCCTCTTCAATCTAGTCATGAAGTACTTGGATAAATAATGAGTTCATCTTTTCCAGGATATAACACAGAGTTCCCAAAAAGAAGTAATTTTATTCATTTTAACAAACATACATATATATCTTTCAAAAAATCTCTCTTAATATATAAATCCCCTTCTTCATGTGAACATATGTGGCATTTTAGCAGCAATTGCACAAACCATTTTATTTTTGCTTCTTCATTACTGGTAGCCTATTTTCTGGAATATCATATCTTCCTGTATTTTCCTCATTTAAGTTCTGTATGTAGGTATTCAGTCTGGCCTAGGGACTCAGATCCTCACTCTTGCCAGGGTGATGTATATGGTGGAAAAAGTCATATGGGGACTAACTTTGATGGAAACAAAAAAAATGTTGTGCTTCTTAAAAGTAAGTAAGGCAGATAATTCCAGGCATAAACAGTTCCATAAACCAGAAAGGACACAGATACCTATTAAAGCTATTAAAAAGTACAAATTTAACCAGGGAGGATTATACGGCTGCTAACTTTACATCTTTTACCCCATTCTAAAAGCAGTGAGTGAGTGTTCTCTTTGCAAGAACTAGAGCATTTACGCTGCAATTCTATAAAATATAAATGTTTCCTACTACTGGAATCAGGTCTATATCACCTGACTATAAAAGTCACAGCAGCATGTTTTACTTACATTACTTCATACTGCTCTTCAGAAGCCTTTTAGTTGCTATAATTCATTTTGAAGACTTCAGTTGTGTTAACTGTGCTGCATTCAATGAGAATATCTAAAAAAGTGCAGAGATATGTATGCTTATCACTTATTTTAATAATTTTACTATTAATAATAATTATAATTATTATTTTAATATAAGATAAAATAATAGGCTGGAATGGTTAGAACTGTTTAGAAATACTAAAAATACAACAAGCACAAGAATGCATGCTTGGTTTTCTTGCCATTGGTGCTGCATCTGTTTTGAAAACCATACAGTGTTGTATTGATTAAGTATTATCAATTCGTCAAAAATTATCCATTGTGGCTTGCTTTTTTTACTTTTATAATTATCCTCATTTTAGATTTTAATTTTTCTTAAAATATTATGCCCTGGCTATTAGAAAGCATAGGTTTTCTTCTGAATATTTTTCTGAACTATGATTTCAATCACATACAAGGTCTGGCCCGTTTGCCCCAATACTTGCACTTATTCCAAGAACTATTTGCTTCAGAGGCAGGAAAGAAATCCACATCTGGCACCTTATATCACATGCTACTTTGTATTTAATTTGTAAATAGATGGAAAAATATTGAATCAGAAAGATATATAAATGAAATGTAAACAGGATTGTAAGAGGGATCCAAGCTAATTAGAATAATATGCAAGAAAAACATATGCAGGTTAGACTGGAATCTCAAAAGTGACATTTCTTAAAATCGTATACTTAAAGGTGTATTCAGCGATTTTTTTTCGCTCCCCTCTGTTTCTTTTCCTTCAGTTTTTCAAGTCAAAATGTAAACAATCTGTGGAACCAAATAGATTCTTCAGTTAATTTAAAATTACTTTTAAATGTTAATCTAGGAGACAAAACCAGGACCTTTCAAAGCTTTGCTTCAAAATGGAGCAGCATGGTACGACTGCTGGCCCTTCCTCATTCATTGGACAAAGAAGAAGCAGGAGAAATAACACTAAAATGAACCTGGATCCCACGTATTGGTGCCTTCTCAAAGTATTCAGAAATACATTCAGAAGATGGACTCCAGAAAATAAACCAAATTCCTGACAGTATTGGAACAGAAATCAAAGGAAATTCACTGAATTTTCCAAGTTCAGACCAGAACTCCTGATATGAAGAGATACCAAGAACATAGGAAAAAAAGAAAAGGTGGGGAACACAGATAACACACTAAAAAGTTGATTTTTTTTCTTATGAAAATTACTCCTTAAATCTTTAACCATGATTAAAGTTTGGATTATGTGTGAAATGCCATGTGCAACTAAAAACATTTTCATATTTCATACAATGAGATAGTTGGAACAGATAAACAATACTCCTCTAAATGGATTGTGCTTCTGAAACTCTGATAGAATAAACTTTACATTTATTTTCATCAACATGGCAGACTTGTCTCATTAACAAGATTCATATTTGTTTTCCAGAAGATTTCAATTGTAAGTATTTGGTGGCCAACCCTGAAAAAAGAAAAAGTGTATTAATCACTCCCCTAATATAGACATATGAGAGCCTGGGGTGCAATAAAATTTGTATTCCCTCTGGTACAGGAAAACTCTATTAATAACAGGTGGCAGAGCTGTAAGTTAGATATATGTATTTTCCCAAACAACTGTCAAGGAGAACTTTATAGAACACTACATATAGAACAGTGTTCTGATATCAATACTAAGGTGCCAAAGCCAGGTGCTACTCAAGCATCACAATTCCTTTAGCATGTGCATTATGATACATTCCTTAATTTCACAACCCATGACTCCCATCTCCGTCACTGCACCAAACTGAAGGTGTTCACCTTATGAGCAGTTATTCGGGGTGGTTTTTTCTCCTTTATCACTGATGTCCTAGGACTTGACTACCATGCAATACTTATGCTCTGAGCTGAAGATGGGATTAGTTATTTCCTCCTGAGACACTTCGTGGGACTCATGACGAGAGTATCAGATGTTCAGAGATACTAAAAAATTTACCTCTGTGGCAACCACAGGGAGGAATAGGTTTTATTACTGCCATTTTACTACTTAGGAGCTAAGGTACTGAGGATCAGAATTTTCACAGTTAAATAAGTACCCAAAAATGCATGAAGGAGCCTACTAGTTTTCCCAAAAGTGCTAAACCACTTCATTTACAACACAAGGGTGCTTTTGTAGTTTCTTCTGTGAGACTATGCCCATCACTAGCCATGCAAAAAACTACATTCTAAAATGTGTCCAAAAAAGATTTAGGATGAGAGTATCAAACGTATTGTGGGTTCCAACTCTCAGGCATCTTGGATCTCATCTTCAATGTGCTTGGAATTCTACTAATATTTTGTATGCCTGGAACACAAGCTTCAAGCTGCAGCAGAAATCTAAATATCAGTCGTAGCTCTGAATCCTCAGCATTTCTGCACATCAGTCATCACGATCCCAAGTCAGGCATCCAAAAATACTGAATACCTCTGCAAACACTTTTACATAAATGAACCATCAGCAAAAAGAAACTCAGTGGAGCTGCTGTGGGTAATTTTCAAATACTCTGAGTAACCATTCTCCCTCTGCAATTCTCATCATCATTTGCCGCATACCTTCTAGATTCTGAAGAAAAATGGAGGAGTCCTGGCTGCAATCTCTTTCACTGCAAACCCTGAATCTCTTGTACTGAATGGGGCAGCAATTTTTCACGAAGATACACATTATTGTGCAACTGAATACCATTACTCCATGTATACACGTAGAGGGCAATTTGCATACGTAGTGCAGCTGATGTGCAAACTGCAAATCACCGGCCTTTGCAACTCCAACAGGGGTTTTTAATGCTTTGCAGACTTGTTGGTGGGGGTTTTTTTGGTGGCATTTCAGATTTTAGAAAGAACAAACCAAAAAAAAGTGCCCTCGTGTTTCAATGCACTGACACTCCAGAGTTTTTGACAGGCAACAAGCCATTCGATGTCCCACATACAGGTAGGTGACCTTGACCATAATTTCCTTGATAAGAAGGCAGAATTCATGTTCTTGCCTTTGTGGTAGATGTGCCTAAACCCAACTTCAGGATTCCAGAGCCCTCAAAATAAAACTGTCACTTCAAGTCACTACATTTCGTCTATAAACATAAAGTAAATTCTGTTCTGTATCTAAACAGATAGCTTTTTCTTAAGATAATCAAAGATTTCCTTTTTTACTACTTTATTTTCCTTGACATATATGAGTTATCCTGAATTAAAGTTGTATTTTTAGTAGTGATATCAAATCAATAGGACTAGCTCCACACATGGAATCCAATCCAAAATTCCAGACCTGCAGCAATTTCTTAATTTATTTTTGTCTACTCTTGTATATATGAGCTGAAATTTTCTATCATATAAACTCTTATATTACACTAGAGATGAGCTGGCTTTTTATAATTATATAAGTGGTAATTATGAAGTACATTTCCACTAGCCGTTGTAATTATTTCTTCAAACTAAGATTTATCATATAATAAGACCTTAAAACTTGAAGAACATATGAGGATATTTTTGTTCCTTTAAAAGTAATTGCTTATAACATCAATTGTACTAACATAGATGTACAGAAGAAATAATGAATGAGGAGTCAAAATTGAAAGCAATGAAGACTCCCCAATGCTCTAACAAATTTGCAGTACATTGGAAGGATACTTCAATTGTTGGCTAACACAGAAATAGAGAGTAATCATAAGCATATCTTCATCAACACTGAAATATGTGTAAGGACAATAAAACTATATATATTCTTTTGTTCAACATCTTTGATGGAGAACTATCATTTAGAAATAATGCATAATAGCTCTATAATGTATAATATATAATTATGTAAATAATTAGTATAATCGTGAGATGAGATGAGGGCTATTAGTGGCAGTGGATACTTTGAACCTTGCACATTTAGTCAAAAAGACCAATGACATCCAATCAAAGTTCTTTAAAATGAATTGCAACAAACAATGGCAGCACAGCTGCTATTAGAATTATAATTGAGTTTAGGAGGGAAACAGCAGCTGAATGCAAGGCAGATAATTAAGGAGCAAGCTTTTGTTAACACTATCAGTAGGGTCATGATTCTGCAGATTGTGAACTTATTATGGCTGAACAAACTAGTCTCTTGTTATAACAGAGGTATATTTCTGCTTTTTGAACCAATAAAGTATACTCTGGCTACTAGAAAACTGATGACTTATTTATTTAAAGCTATCCATTTGGAGAATGATAAGAATTTACAGAATCTAAGATTACCATGGAAACATTATTCTTAAACGCTGAGGATGATGGGAACAATTGGATGGGTAAATAGCAAGCCTCTGAGTATGACAAAGACTGTAGCTGCAAAATTACATTAAGCAGTTTCTCTCTTTCAGGTTAATATACATTTTATGTTAACCCAGCACTGAAAGGGAAGCAATTTACCTTCCTTGGGTAAATAATGAAAAGAAAACATGTAAAAACATTTATGGTATGTAGAAAAAAAGTGCATTGGATTCTCCTGGGTTCCTAACACCTAACTCATGTGTTAGGAAATTAGAAACCCTGAGATTGGAAATTAGAAAAGTGATCTAACATTTGTGTTTCCTATTGTGTGTTAACTAATCTTGGAACAAAGGTAGAAAAGACAAGCAAGCGAGAATCACCAAAGGAACCGAAGTCTCTCCGAGCTTGAAACTTGGAGCCACTATCAGGCAATGCAAGAGGCTTGACCATTCATAACCACACGTTGGGGTCCAAGAAATGGAAAGAAGGTCATTAAAATGTGAACAACAATAACAACATTACTTGCTGTAAGCAATACTGGTGTTATAATATCATCTTGTCATACTTGGTACTCTTTAAACAAACTGAAGCATTGAAGGTTCACCAAAGATGTTTTCCTCACCATTGTACTCGTAACCCCTTTAACTCACATAGCATGGACTCGAGATCTTTGGTTCAAGACAACCCTGCTGACAACCAGAGGTCATTTCACCGGTAAATCTAAATTTGTTAGGCACAAATGAGTAATCCTACTTTGGAATTTCATTGACCTCAATGTGTAAATAAAGCAAGCAGAATGTGTCTTACTGGCAGCAAGCCATTACTGTGCTGTGTGCAATAAAAACACTAATATGTCAAAGGGATTTTAAAAATATGCCGTGATATTCCAGCCTGCTGAAAATTCTATTTTTGACCCTGCAACCTCCTGAAATAATACAACAAAAAAGTTTTTTAAAATATTTTCACTTTGCTGAACACTTGCCCATGGCAAAGTCATTTGCAGCTTTTGTGTTCCTGGTTCTGAACCTACTGAGGTCTTATTTCACCTGACTGTGGAGAGAGTAATCAAATGCTTATCCTGATTTGAAGCGATTTTTATCTCTGTATTTTCAGGAAATCCATCCCCAGCATCAATATAGAAAACTTGATTTGGTCATTATTATAATGGAACTCAAATATGCTTCAGTAAGACTTGAGAATGGTAATATTTCCACCTATTTCCCTTTAAGGGAATCTAGAAAAGAACAGGTACCAGCCAGGGATTAAAACATGCCCTTCTGCTCATATACACGTCATGTTGTGATCTCTACTTGATGATTGGCTCTCATATATCAGCAGAAATCTGAAGCACCTTTCAAATTTTACAAAAAGTGCTGTTGATAATTTACTAAAACTTTCCTAATATTCTCTTCTTATTTGTACTGGGAGTACACACGTGGATGTATATCTAGAAACATAAGAGACAGAGCCAAATGGAGGTGAAATAAACTTGCAGGTTTTCTAAAGCATATTGTAATGGTGACTAGCCAAGACAACATCTGTCAAGAGTTATGACAGCAGAATCTGGGTATACCCTGACATCCACTCTACCTGCAAGGGAACTGTCAGAGGAAAATTTGACTATTACCACCTATGCCCTAAATGTTCATAGCAAATTTGGTGTCCTGCAGAATAAAGAACCCTGACTTGAAGTGGCCATCAAATAATTTCAAGATTAATATGGATAAGGACCATCTTCCTGAAAGGACACTAAAACCAAAATGAACTTGAAGTCCTGGAATTTCCTGTCATAGGTAAATTCCAGAATACTCTTGATATGGATAGGTTTTCTAATTTTTCTTTTAAGAAGTGCTAGATATTAAAGATGAAAAGACATCTGAATTTTAGGAATTCCATATCCAGGAAGTATAAAGAATTGTGAAAATAACTAATGGGCTACCATTTATTTTCTGAGCAGTTCAGAGAGTTGGTGTGATTGAGACGTGAATGAGGTAATGACATATAAAATGTGAAGTTAATATTTTTCTAAAGGTCATTAATAAATATATTTTTAGCACCTTCTTACTGGAAAATCTGGGAGTTTTCCTGAAGATGATCAGATTTCATTAAGGCAACAGCAGTGGGGATCTGTCCCTGTAAAGCAAGGCCTGTTTTACTAATCAACCTCTGCAGTAATAATTTCACGGTTTGCCACTTCAAGGACTTGGAGCCTAAAAAAAAATCAACATTATCTCCTTTTGGCAAGAATTTTTTTCTACTAATTTAAAATTAAAGACTGTTGCTATGATTGTATATGCTGTTGTGATCACCATGGAAGACAGTGATGCAGAGAACAAGCTGGGGCTGCACCATTTTCCAACTTCCTTAGATATTGCTCTAACGCAAGGCTGATATATTTGAACACTTAAACACACAAAGCCCTCCAAGAGAAATATGCTGCTCATCAACAAATGAAATCAGCAACTTTCAAACATCTTTAGAATTTCTTTTCTCTTCAACTGGATATGGTTTTTACAGTTCTCCGATTATAATAATGATTTCAAGCATTTTGCGCAAGTTTCACTGTTGGGTTTTCTACCAGAAGGAATAAACTGATCAGACCAAACCTTCTTCATTCTTGCCACAATTTCCTAGTACCACCTCCAAAATTCTTGCACTGAAATACCTTCTCCTTTTATATGATAGCCTGATTTAAAGTGCAAATGTTTCCTGTTTACACTGAGTACAGTTATGAAAACAGAAATTCAGCATTTCAATAAGAAAGTAACTTTCAGAAGAATAAACAGGAGTGCTTTTTTTCCTATGCAAAGGAGACAAATAATTGGTCTTGCTGACTAAATAAACTTGTAAAACTTCATCTGATATAGTAGAAGTATGTACAGCAGCTAATGGACTTCTTGGTAGAGGCAAAAGTGTCTGGAAAAAAAATCAGCTTATTGGCAGGTTCTGCCTCACAGCTCAGTGACTTCCTCAACTGATCTGATGTCCCATTGAAGGAGAGGTGGATATCACTTGTGCCAATTTTTTTAAAAAATTCCTCTCGTCAATCAAAATAGCAGGTTTAAACCTCTCATTCTTGAAGGGACTTAAAGAGTCAACAGAAGAGAGTTACAGCAGCGGAAAATTCTGGAGATTTAGTTTTCTTCCTGTCTTTTGTTTTCCACTTTCTTATTCTGAGAACTTGGAGGGGCCATGATTGAAAGGTCTGTCATATTGTAGATGATTTATGTATGGAGGATACCTACTTCTTTCTTGCACAACTACGATGGATGTCCTGATGGACATGCATTATCTATTGGCATGGAATTTTTCCCAACAGTGGATGGTCAGGGCATTGGCCGCATTTCACTTGAACAGATATCACTGGAAAAAGAATTTGGTCTTCATGATTTTCATTGCCCTGAAAGCATAATTTCTGATAATGCAGGAGGGATAAAACCCGAACCTGATTTCCTTTGCTGCTGGGGAAATTAAAATAGACTTTCTGGTAAGAAGAAAAGCTTAGCTGCAAAATACCTGACACATGATGAAACGTGAAAGCCTTCTAAATGCTGTGTGACAGGATAATTTCTCAGCTGAAACTCTTTTACTCCTCCCTTTACTCCTGAACAGCAGTTAACGCTGTTGAACTGATCAACAGGTCATATCTGCAATTTTCTTTTTATTGATGACAGCTTTCTTTCCACAGTGATGCAATTGCCACTCCACAGAGTGGTTAGGAGCAAAACCTGGAGTGGGAACGTCCCTGATCATTGTACCATGCTGCCACTGAGTCCTGAGTGGATGCAGAGGTCTGCAAAGCACATTCCAAGGAGAACAACTTCTGTGTGGGAGGCTTGCAGTACACAGCTCAAACCAACGGGAGTAATGAGATTTAGCACACTGCAAAAATATTTGTCACTTATAGATCACTTTATTATTTTAAAACACCATATGAATATTAATCAAGTATCTTTAGTACCACAGGAGTGGGGATAACACCTACTGTGAGCAATATTGTGTTGTGTTATGTGATCTATAAGTCCACGTATAATGCATGATTTAATAAGATTTACTAATGACCTTGAATTCTATTCAGATTTTCATCCTACCTTCAGCTGCATGGAGGTGATGTCCAGAAACTCAAATATATTTAGGTATTAAACTTCCATTGATAGAAGTGCAGGTGAGGTAGATAACCTCTGAGAATCTGCAGTGAAATACTTTCATGACATGCATTAGAGGACAGGACAAGCATTGTGTTTCCCCTTTTCTTTCTCTCAGTATTTTTTCCCAATGGGAAAATTATGTGGCAGCTTTCAAAATTATTTTTCATTTATTTATTTTATTTCTGCTGTGCTTCACATGTTTGATATTGAGGCAAGGTTAATGACATGCAGCTTGCATTTGGAGTTGAAAATGGAGATATTTAAGGTTGTTCTTAGATCCTGTGGGTATATGGTAGATATTGCCAGAATATACAAGAGATTAAATGATGCTTATCAAAAATCAATATATACTAATTTTTTCCTATCTGTGCAAATTTGCTGGGTTCACAACACAGTGGAGGTAATGCCTGCATTTCATATATACTAGCTACCTAAATTCAAGGTCAAATCCTAAATTACTACTTGAGGCAAAACTCTCAGGTAGTTGATTAATGTTTTGGCTGTAGTAGCACGTTAGGTTTCACCTTCTGCAATGGTTATATATGAGGCGTCACTGAAGTCTTGTATGGAATCAAGGGTGCTTGATTGATTCTTTTAATGCCTTTGTTTCCATTTAAAAATACTTCTAAAAACTGTAGCTGTAATTAAAGGCAGGACAAAAGTTGCCCCTCCCCACAGAGAAGTATAAGATGAGTTGCATTGGTAAAAAGAGGCTTCAAATGAATTTGTCACATTTTGTGAGAGATTTGTAAATGGAATGTGTGCTAAAAAGAGATATGAGAGAAAAACTGTTAACACAAGTAAAACATCTGATTAGGCCACAGGGGAACCACAGTCAGAATCTGTTTCTATTGATGATTTCTTGTGTGACTGTTGGCAAATCCCTAATTTCTCCATGCCTCCATGCTCTGGGAGTGAAATAGGCATAAAACCTCATCTTTTTTCAAGGAAATATTGTTGAATTCAGCAGCGTTTGTGAGGCATTGACAAACCACGAGGACGTAGGGGAGGGCAAATAAGGTTTTCCTTGACATTTTTTCCCCTCTCATGACTGGGAGCTAGGCTACACCATGCAGGAAATTTATGTATGTCTGGAGGCTCTCCGAAGGCTTGATTTACACTGCGAGTGCGGCTCAGTACAGCGCATATCTCAGATATGAAGCATATTGACCAAGGAAGTAATTGCAATTGAAGAAAAAATTAACTGCTCTGTTGGAGGGCTTCATAAACTCGTTTCTTATTACTGTTGCTGCACAGAGGCCCAGCTGTCCAGCACAATCTCCTCCTGCCTGTACATTCTGTTGGGAGCTCAACAGCTCTTCTACTGAACGATGAGTCTTTTTGGGGTTGGGTTTTTTGGGGTTTGGAGGGGTGGGGATTTCTATATAGTAATGCATTTAAAACAACATTTTGGGAGCTGTTATGCATTTATTTACCATGGTGGGTTAATGTCATCTGGGGAGGTATAGAAACCCAATCATGAGTGCTACAGTATATAAGCTAATTGCCAGGATAAAACCAAATGAATAATTACTTAACTTCAGAATGAGGCCTGGGGGAATTTTTCTTTAATAAAGGTTTAATTCACCGGTGATAATGAATGCAATCTCACATACTACTGAACAACACCATTAGCATAATGGCTAAGATACAAAAACTATAATTAGAACAAAACAGAAATGTTAATTACAGCCACGAAGGTACCAAGGAAAAAGGGAGTTATCCTTTAGCTGTCAAATGGGTTCCTGCCTGTGTAGCTTTAGTAATCCCTGCGAATGGGTCATCAATTCTGCTCCAGTGACTGACAGGCAGAAATTAAAAACTGAGGCTTCCTTTGCCTTTAGGTTCCAGAGAGGACTGTGATTCACAGGGGAGACTCGAATAGTTAACAGTAGAGGTGAGGGCAGTAAAGACTGCACCTCCAATCATAAAGCTTAAAAATTAAGCTCCCATGTATCTGAATCCCACCCTTCAATTCCTTTTCACACAAAGGCAGCCCCATCATGTCGGCTCAGGAATATTAGATCTCTTCCAAGTTTATTTACCACCCCCAGGCGTACTTGCTGTGCACAGCACCGTGTTGCTGGACAAGCAAACGTGGGAGCCTCTTGGCTAGGAGCTGCTGGGAAGTTTACTGATAACAAGCAGCTTCATTTCCGGCACTAACAACAACAATAACCAAAGATCTTTGTACATAAAAATTTGCTCAAACTCTTATATCTCGTTTAAATGAAACCTGGGAGATGTCCTCATGGAAGAGCACTCTTTTGTGCTGTTTCTGGTGTGCATTTTCTCTAATCTCATGATACTCAAATATTAAATTTGCAGATTCCAGAACTCAAAAGTTATAAAATGTGAGAACAAATGTTGCATTTTTCTCCCTTACAGGACTCAGTTTATAAAATGGACACTAACTGAGAGCTATTTCTTTTTATCTTCATCATTCTGTGTTTGATTCCAGACCTTATTTAGCACACATCATCAAAACCCTGCACTGAATACAAAATTACCAATTTCTTCATAGGCTTTTTTGTGGTTTTCTCAGCTTTTTTTTGTAGTGCTCTCAGCTCTCACTATAATTAATCTATCCTCCCAACACCTCTAAGAAATCATATAATTGAAGCACAGAGAGATGAAGGCCACTTTGCTAAATATTCACTAATTTGGGTGCCTGATTTGATACAACTAAGTTGTCATTCATGCAGCAGTACACACATTTAAAATACTGCCCCAATTCACTTGTACTTTACACATGAGCTTTTAACATGTCCATAAACAGGAAATATTTTTTAAAAATCAGTGAAAACTCTCATTGAAGAAATCTGCAGATGATCTCATTAAGAACGTAGTGGTGAAGATAGGAGAGGAACTCAGTCCCTCACAGTGGCATTTGTTTTCCTGAACCATGAGAAAACCCTTCAGCCTGAACTGTTCTCTCCCTTGCATGCTATTATCACTGCAACAAACAAACAGGCAAAAAAAAAAACAACAGGAAGGAAGAAAAAAAATAGTAATAGAAATCAGATACATTTTTGTTATTGTGTTTTTTAATTTCCTTGCAAACTAGAGAACCTAGAGGCAGGTGTTGGTGGGGAATACTCTTCTACTGTTCACCTAACACTGTTGCCATCAAAGCTAATGAAGGCTGACTGAAATATTTATAGCTGAACTCCATCACAGTCCTGGCAGGGAATAAACCTGCCTTGTGATGAACGCAGTCAGTAGCTTCTTGGTGAGTGGGGGCTAACATGTATGATGTAACAGGGCACTTTCACTGATGTCCAGGAGATGGGTTAGTAAAAGTGCTCACTGTTCTGTGGCAGGAAAGTGATCAAAGCACTGGTGCTAAAGCATTGGCTAAACCACCTCAGAGGGAGGAGGCTCAAGGTCCATCTGTTTGAATAGAGCTCTCACCACCTGGCTATACAGGATATGATACCTTTCCTGCTTAAGCCGTACAACCTTAACAAAAAGCATTCAAGTTTCATTAGATGACACTGTGGAAAAAACCAAAATCCCAGATCCTTGATATGACTTTTTAATGCAGTAAACAGGATTCTTGTGTGAGTGGCAAGAAACCTGGGTTGTTTCTGTTCATGTACTTTGTGCTTGACTGTTTAACATGAAATGCATAACAATGGTCACAGTATGGACCAGAAACCAAATGCCTCTTCTTCCTAGTTCCTTTCTCCCTTAACTATGACACGAGACTCCTGCTGAACCTAGATCTGTTTTTCTCATTCTTTCTGCCTGGCAGAATAAATTCTACAGGTCATACAATCCAACCCACCCAACCAGACCATATCACATTTATGTTATTAATCCAGGATGCTGAAAACACAGATTTGGATCTTTCCAGATTAGGCTAAGTACTGAAACTTGCAGTGCCATATTCCAGGCAAAAGAAAAACCCTAAACCCAACCAAACAAACTAACAAAACCAAACCAAACCAAACCAAACCCAAACGCAAACACACACACACACACAAAAAAAAAACCAACCCAAAACCAAAAAAAAGTACATTAACTTGTTAAAAGGAAAAACTTATTGACAATGAAGGCTGTCAGGGAGGGGAAGAGCCTGTCCAGGAAGGCTGAGCTGTTCCCAACCCTGCACGTTTTCAGGATCATAATGGAATAAATGCAGAGCCACTTGATGTAACCTCATAGTTCAGACTTCATTCAGCAGGAGGTGGAACCAGAGATATCCTGAGGTTCCTTCCAACCTGAATTATTCTGAGCTCTCATGGGAAAAGTGGTTGGTGGTCTTCCTCACAAGTTACTCCGTGGAAAAATCAACAGTTGAAGCCATGCCTAGGAGGATCTCAGAACTACCTGCAGCAGGATAGGAATGCTCACCAGGCAGAGTTCTTCACTCCTACCCATCTGTCTCGTTCTTTCACAATGTCTAGAAAAGCTATTTACAAGCAATTTCCATGAACAGTTCTTGTAATAGATTTTTATTTTCTCCTTTTATCTCAGTAATTCTGTTTTTGAAGACCTGTTAGCCTTGCTAGACAATGAGAACATTTCTGTCTAAGCTGATTTTTACATTTCAGAAAACACTAGTTTTTAATTTTTGGAGAGAAATTACCTATTAGGCTAAACTGCCCACTCCATCAGAATCCTGCGCAACTTTAACAGATTTCAATTCAGTCTGTTTAAATTATGATGCACAAAGTTAAACAATCTTCTCACATGAATTTGTCTTTTGTGCAAAGTAAGGTTTTCTGGAAAAAAAATTGCTGTAAAACTAACAAAAAAGAACAAAGGAACAGCTGTAAGTCAAGAGTTCTTATGCCAACACACTGTTCAGCTGGGTTCCACATTCATTTCCATCCCCCACATCATGCTGATTACAAACTTAGATGCAGTTCTAATGTTTTCATTTAATTCATTTTTTCCATATTTTAAATTCATTGTATTTAGCGAGCATTCAGTTTGAAACACGCAATATCAAAAGAAACCCCCGCAGGTGCAGGGAATTTGAATAATCAGGTCCACATGATCCCTGAACCTCAATCCACTGAAGTCTCCCTGGGACCATTTTAAATGTGCCAAGGAAGCAAATGTCCAAATTACTCTAAACAATCATAAGATAAGGGATGAAAGAAGGCAGATGATTAAAATATTGATACTTACATTACAGTAATGCCTTCAGTACCCCACAGAGATACCAGTTCTGTTGTGCCAGGCATTGTACAGGCACACAGGGCGGTGCTCTGCCTGCGGGGATTTACAGTCCAAACCTCAATTTCCCATCAACATCCATGTTATAACATCAGGACGGCATAGTTAAAACTAAGTGTTGGAAAGAAATAAAGATATGAAATAACTATTCAGGGTGCCCAGTAAGAGAGCTGGGCATGATTCCCAAGTCTCTGTAGTTCTGTTTTTGTGCCCTGCTTCCCAGACCTGACTGAAAAGTAATCCGTTTGTGTGTTCTTCTGCCATCCATGGCAGCTCAGCACTGGCTGGCTGCAGCACATTTTCCAGCTTTGTAAGTGCTTCAGTTTTCCTCAGACTGTAGCTGTGTGTCAGAGTTACTCAAGTTACTGGATTGCCTACAATGCTTCTTAATTTTAGGATGGTTCCTTTACTTTCTTTTTTTTTTTTTTTTTCAAAAAATCTCAAATTCACAGTTTGACCTACCATTAACTAACAAAGTCTTCTAAGGCACTACTATATCCCAAAGATAAGGAACAAACAGGCATATGCAGAATGAACAATGTAGTGCACAATCTTAATAAATTCATCTTCTCTGCTCAGATAGCACAATTCATTTGATGTATTGTTGAAATACAGCCAGTGACTGAATATAGCCCAAAGAGCTGAAGGACAGCTTTCTCCTAAAAACTGGCATAGTCTGAAAAGGAAAAAAAAAAAATAGTGGCATAAAGAAAAGCCTGTGATCTAATTGAAACCTTTAATTCTGTCTTTTGGTATGTTGTAGGACATACATGATGATGCACTGTTGTGGATTCAGCAGCGGAAAAACATGCATACCTCCATTACAAACCTGGCTGATGTCTGGGAAGTGAAATATTCAACCAGGTTCTCTTGACAGTTTTGTCAATGGGCCTTAAAGTGCTCCCAGTTTCATATCTTTTAGAAATGTACAGTCAAATCTGATTATTTTGTTTAACAGTAGTTTTTATGTTATCTATTTACCTCCTAACTGAAAACTCCTCTCACTGAGATGGGTGGAAAAGAGAAAGACTTTGCTACATGATAATAAATAAGATCTTGATTACTCCAAGGAATGAAGTCTTTTAAAGCAAGGAGTGCTTAATTCAGGTGAAGAAATTTTATGCAACCCAATCTTTTGCTATCAGCTAAAGGCTTTACAAGTTAAAATACCAAGTAGAGGTTTATTCAAACCAAATTTGAACCAGAAGTCTTCTGCATAATGGACACATCCTTCTCTGTATCCTTATCAGAGGTAAAAAACACCAGAGATGCAGAAAAATAACTGATGATATACTGTGTTCCTTATTTATTGGGAGAGTTTCTTTAGAGATGGCTAAACCACTACTTTTTATTTGGTGTATTGTTGCAATATATCCAATGACTGAATACAGCTCACATCCAGTTTGCCTGTAATGCAACTAATAACTCTCTTTTTTTGCAGGGTAAGTAAGAACTCAAACAGCTAATTTCCTACCCTCTACCTGTAAGCCAGGATATATCTATTGGTTTCTATGTCAGGCCATTGCCATTTTTATTTACTCAATATGCCAAAAAAGTTCCCTTACACAGTACCTTTTGCTACAACTTCTTAGGCTTTTTCAGCACTTTTTGTTTGGGGATTCAGGAGGGAGAGTTAGGCTGGCAAGGATGTTTGGATCTGAATTGTTTCATAAAAAAACAAGAACAGAAAACTATGATTCCTCTCTTATCTCTGTATTTATTTTATTATACAAGACATTCCCCTTGACTCCAAACTAAGCCCTTCTGAAAATCAGGCATATTGTGAAACATGGATTTATAAGCCTAAATATAGGTTCTCAAATCTGAAATGTATTTGCCTGCAAGGTACTCAAGCTCAAATTCACCCTTATCAGGGAGTACAGTTTCTCTGGCTTCACTTTTACCATCAGTGAATAAGTTTACTCAGTCTCGAGAATGTACTTTGCCACCTGTCAACACAATTTTTTGGCTGTGATGTTTTTATAATGAAGCTTTACCACCTTCCACTAGTTTCCAAGAGAGCCCGACCTTCTCTTGGAACAACCAAAAGCTTTACAATTAGCTGTTGTTGGTTTGTTCCTTTTCAGCAGTGTATCTTGCATCTATACTGATTGCTGGGCTTCGGAAAGAGACTGAACATGTATTTATTGACTAATCAAAAATACAGTAAAAGTAGAAAGACACAGCAATATTTAAAATCTAGCTGATTACCCTTTGGTGGCAGATGACTAACAGCTTACCTCAGCAAAGCAAAAATTGCTGCCAAAGGTTTCTTCATAGAAATAATCCTTATTTATTATCCAAGTTCACAGCTGTATACACTGCAGGCAGTAACTAAAAACACTTAAAAAGCATGATGCTAAAAAAACAAACCCCAAGCTTACGTGACCATGATGCTTATTAAAGGTCCAATTCTTCCTCATTAAAACCAACAGGAGGGGCTCTGCCAATGATTTTAGTGGCGAAGGAAGTAATCTCAGGGAAAATATTCAGACAAAGTCATAAAGCTGCATTCTGCTCATTAGCAGTAAAAGTGTGATTCTCTCTGGCATGAACAGGGAAAGTGCTAAACAGCTCCAAGAATTCTTAGGTTACTCAGTAATCTCATTTCTTGAAATAATAAGACAACAATAAAAGCTATTTTGTGCCCCCCATGCACACATGCGGCCCCAGCTCTCTGAACTCTAGTATTTATTTCAGGAAAAAAAGTGAATATACACAGCTGTTGTAATAGTTCTTTTGGGGCTAAGTCAGCAACCTTGACACCGAACAGTATTTTTATGAGACCTATTAAAAACTCACTTATTATTAATAATCACTATTCACTTTGGTAAAATATATGGAATAAGACCAGATGAAAAGAGTAATGTTTACTACACGATTCAATTACTTAACACAGTTTGCTTGGAGGGAAGAATACAGGGAAATAGTCTACTACTCCTCTCCTGCCATGATCTCCATCTTCCCCTCACGTGGCTTTTATTTGTCCTTCCTGAGCTGCAGTCTGCAGCATTTTCATACAGTTTGCAGGAGCCAAATTCTACACCAAGCAAGGCTAGGTGACAAAACACCAAAATTTATTTGAAACACATTGAAATGAGGTGGAATCTAACAGATTCTATCGCTTTCCCCTTGTATCGCTACTACAGAAAATAACTGCCTTTAGACAAAAGAGGTCTGATCCCACTTTCCGTGGTACTGGGTTTGCGAAGGGTGCTGTAAGGGACACCTGTGGCAGCTGCATGGAGCAGCAGTTGGACCTCAGCAGTGCTCCAAAGTGTGAACGGTGGGAGCAGTAATGGATAATGTCCCCTGCACCCTGCGCGGGGCCTGTGGCCCTGTCAGGTCTGGAAAGAGCACTCTCACATTGGAGATCCACCTGCCAGAGCCAGAAAGACAGAGAAGAACAGAAAGCTCAGGAGTCTGTATGAGCAAACAACATGAACTAAAGAACAGAAAATTTGGCAGACTGAGTATGGAAACAAAATTTAAAGTAAGGAAAATGTGTTGGACACTTTTGTCAGTCCTTTGAGGTTAAACCTGAGAGCCCAAGAGCTTCTGTGCCATAAGGTCTCCCAAAAAGGGAGCCAAATGAGGGTGTAACTGATGACTCAATCTGCTCAGAGATCCCACAGAGACCGCTGAATGAATTAGCAGGCTGACATATATCATGCAGCATTACTAGCTCAGCTTCCAGAAACATGACGAGATTCGTGTTAAGTCTGAACTAATTAGCCATGTCTCCCAGCAAGGCTAATTAGTCCAGGTTCCACACGTGTGCTGACATGGTGGTATTGTCCTGTTTGAAGAGCTAACCCTGCAGTGCTACAGACTAAACTCCTTCATGCAAGAAAAGTAGCCCCTACAGTAGCACACACAAGACATTTAGAATTTTACAAGTCCATACTACTGTTATAATCCATACTGCAATCAGTGCTGGGAATGAATGAGAGGCACCCAGTGCTTACCCACACCACGTCAGTCCAATAACTCAGAGAATTTAGATATAACCATTGTTAGGAGCAGATCTCTAGCCAGAAGCCATTCGGCATCATGGCAAAGAATTTGTTGGGATTCCTGGGGCAGTGGGAGCCCCACAGTTTGAAGATTTTTTTCTTAAAAAAAAAAAATTCAAGTTGCCAAGCATTTTTATTATTTTACTGATCTCCTGTTCTGATCCTTCAATCCAGTTCTCTTTCCTACAAATTTTCCAGTTCAGGTTTTCTCTTAACCTACTTTTTCTGCTCTCTTCAATACATCTAGATTCATAATGGTCAAAATGCCATTCAGTCTCACAACTCAATAGGTTGCAGTAGCAGCTGGAAAATGCTGTTCAGATGTTTATGGCCAGTTTTCAGACCTTCTGGTCATGCCTCTGATGAATCACAAACTTCCCTAGTTCCTTGCCCAAGAAGCCACTGATGAGCCCTAACAAGGGTTTGCAGTTGCCTATACAACAGCAGGGTACTTGGAAACACATGGATATGCCAGAATTTTTTAACCTTTCCAATTCATCCCCAGGTTATTGCAGTTGCAGTCTTGCTTTTGTATACATAGTGTAGTGTTTTCTGCTGTGTAATTCTTCAACTAGTAAATAAGCTTCATTTTTGTATTCAGTTTTATTGTGCCTAAATCACAGAATCACTGAATGGTTTGAGTTGGAAAGGACCTTAAAGATCATCCCATTCCAACCCTCTGCCATGGGCAGGGACACCTTCCACTAGACCAGGTTGCTCAGAGCCCCATCCAACCTGTCCTTGAACACTTCTTCCAGGGATGGGGCAGCCACAGCTTCTCTGGACAACCTGTTCCAGTGACTCACCACCCACTCAACATATAATTTTTTCCTAATATCTAATTTAAATCTACTCTCTTTCAGTTTGAAACCATTCCCCCTTGTCCTGTCAGGGCTTGCCCTTGTGAATTGACTCTCCATCCTTCTTGTAGGCTCCCTTAGGTACTGGGAGGCTGCAGTTATATGCAACAGTTAGCTCAGGTAAAGAATACTTTTTATGTTACAGTATGCATACAGGGAAAAAACCAAACTCCTCAAGGGGAGGACACGCCTATTAATTGTTGAAATAATTCTGAGACTGATTCAGTAAAATTCTGAAGTACAAAACATCTACATAATAACTATGTTGCTTGAAAAGCATTTCAAGTATGTATGTTTTCCTTAAAGGTAAGTATAAACAAAAGGACTCTGTGAGAGTAAATTCATATTTGCCTATTCTCTCATTATAAATTATGTGATCTTTCCAAATAGAAGCACTAGAATAATTAAACTAATTTTCCAAAATTATTCTAGTATATTCAATTACAGATTTTAATTATTTTGGAGAAATAATTTGCAGTGTTAATGAAAGAGACAGTAGTTAGAATCATGGCAGAGTATGGGTTTCGTGTCTCTGCATTCCATAAGCCTTATTAGAAATGTAAATCAAATATTTGATGAATACTAAGAGTCTATTGGGACATTAAAATGAATATTACCATTGTGACTCTGAGAATCAGGTTGAAGTATAACAGAAGTCAGTTAAGGTAAGTGGATTTCGATGCCAAAGGGAACATTAGCTGTTTTATGGAGGCCTCTAGAGTATTATCCGGTATTAAATGTGAAAAAATAGATGTTTAAATAATACTCAGGTTATGACACAAACCAACAAAAGACACCAGAATTTCAAAGTTTCAGCTGTTAGTTCACATATATATTAACCTCATCTCCCATGTCAATAAAAATTAACTGAGGACAGCAGGGCAGTGGGGAACATATAGATGGTATAGGGAGTTAGCTCTGAGTCTCCCAGGTTATTCCCTAATCATTCACTTTCACAGTTAATGAGAACTTTGCCACGACTTTTGAAGACTAAAAAATCTAATGCTGGCCCTGGCTTATATCTTAAAATATGATTTTGTATTTAATGAGCTGTAAAACCATCCAAAGCTCACATATTCTACGAAGGGTGTTTTGATAACCTGAAAGGTTGAACAGGTTTCAGCAATTAAACCAGTTCTACATATTTATACTTCATAAAGTGTATAGTATTTTGAAAACTGTGCAAGCTGAAATTTATCCTTTCCAGGAGACATCACGCTTTAGACAAGGGGTAAATGGAAAACAAAGATGAGCTACATCTCCTAAGGCAACTGACAAAGGCCGTGTCAGGGAAACAGCTATTACACATTTTATTCCATCTCTGTTTGTCCACAAAGCACTGTGCTCCACTACTTTTTGTGAGCATTTAAGAAGTAATCTACTCTTTTATTTTCATTTAAAGGACCAAAAGAGTTACAGCAGCTAGGAAAAAAATGTGAAAATTCTGTGTGCTCTACTACATCCTAGGTGAGATACGCAAACACTATTAGTCTTGGGTTGAAGAGGTAACTATATGCCTTCAAATTTATTTAGGCAATGGTGAAGTCTGAAGAGAAATGGTAAATAAACACACATTTGTATTTGACAGAACCGAGGTGATCCCTTAAACTTAGAGACATTTTTACATTTGAAACTGTCAGAAGATAAGCTCTATGCCAAATTTTTCACTATTGAATGAAATTTCATGAAGGTGATAGTCCTTATGAAATTTTACTTTTATGTGGGCTGAACTTGGAAGAATAAAAGGATTTCATATTGTTCCAAACTGAACTTTTGTACATCTTGTACCATGATGTTTATTTAATATTTAGGATTCATATTCAGGCAATTTTGGGTAGTTATCTCCATTTTCTACATTCTTCCCTTTCCCTGTCATTTCTATAATTATATCAGTGGCCAGTACACTTCATGATCTATTATTTTAAGGTATCACTGACAATATATTTAAAAACAGAAAATGTACATGTAGATTTCTTCTGCATGATGTATTGCTTGAAATACTCCACGTTCAAGGGAAAGGGAGAACCAGTGCAATAAGCACTTTTTTGTTCCCAGTGCTTTGACAGAAGTTCTGAAAAAAGGCAGTCCTCAAACCATCAATAAAATAGAATATTGTCAAAATACTTTCTCAGTTTGCTAATTTTCTCTTTGACCTAGAAATATTGATGAAAATGATAAATCTTCATAAAATACAAGAATTTTCCAGGGAATTTGCTGCAATTGTTTCTACAGAATCTAATGGAGTGGACTATAAGTGAATCTCTGTAATGCAGATACTCCTTTTTATTTTTTCTCCAGAATAAAAACATTAATACAAATTTTAATTTTAAATAATTAGGTTTTCACCTAGACCCTTGCTGTTACATTCAAATAGCTTTTCAGTACTGCAAGAATGAAATAACAAAAGCAGCTTTAGCACCTGTATTCATTCTGTTGGCATAAAATCTTCAACTTAATTTTTACAGAGTTTCAACCATGAACGGTTTCAAAACAAGGATAGTAGTGACTTAAGTTATTATTTAATTACTTTCACGCAATTATTTAACTCAGTGTGACAGCATTCTGACAATAAATGTTGCTTTTATGTCCCTAATCCTATGACTAAGACCAGTTATTTGGAGAGATGAGCTTAATTCAAAACAATTTTTCTATTGATGTCATTGGCCTCTGGATTAAACCCTACAAGTAAGGGCCTGTCTACATATTTAGAAGACAATAACATTTCAAAGGAAATATCTATTTAGGACCTAATTATTTAGTCTGGAATGTTTTCTAACCAAAGAGCTTCAGATAATTTAACCATCATTGTACTAAATCATATTGCATGTTTTTGAATAAGAAACTAGGATAATTAGATAGAGGAAAAAGCTTTTTTTTTCCCCCATTTAACAGGAAAAGTTTAATAATATACAAATACAGAAACACACCATTTTTTATAGCTTTTTAAGTTCCAAAAATAGATTAACTGTAGTTTCTAGCCTAGAGTGTGGATTGCTTCCTTTAAGAAAATGCAGCCTATTGATGGGTATTCTACAGTATTCAGTCATCTACCACACAGAGATTTATTAGATGCTGTCTTGAACGACAGCAGAGAGACATCTTGGGTCTTATCTTCCACATCTGTTCTTGTTTCAGGAACTTGGATGATTATCACAAAGACATCCAGTGCTCAGGGTGCCGTTTCAAACAATGGATTCCAAAGAAGTTAGCACAAGTATGCAGCTTTCAGCACAACTTAAAGAAATTTAAACATCAATCCATGAACCAGAGGAGAAAACTCAAGCAATGATGGTCATGATGATAGATGTCCCCAGTGCAGAAACACAGCTTACTGCTGGGTGACAGACAATATCAGCAATACTACACTGCGACTCAATTTCAGGTGGAATACCAGAACTGAGACCAGTGTAATCCTAGCAGAACAAATAATAGAAAACCTAAAAGTGACTCATCATCAAAACTGACAACCAAGTCTATTTTCTTAGGGAGAAACACAAACACTGATAACCAAATCCCACACTGGTAGAAGGACTGGTAATTCTGTAGGAGAATTACATGGTTAGAGAGGAAGTTTTGTGGTTGTTTTGAGGTATAACAGTTGATACTGAGACAAATATTCAACCCTTCTGCCGAATAGAATGAAATGATCATTTAGAGGAAGAAGAAATCGTTATTCACTAGATCAAGTAATGCTACTTTATATAGGGTTACTAAAACAGAATGCAAAAAGATCATAACCTGGAAGGAAACAAAGCTCTTGATAAGTCTTGATACACAGAATGCCTACATGATAGAATTCACATAATTATAGAGCACTTAATTTAGATTTTTCGTACCTATGTCATTGTTAAACCAGATGTGAAAGGGGCAGAATCTTAGCCTATAAAATATTCTTCTGGACATGATCTTAATGAAAATGGCTTATATGGTAATAAATTCTTGATATCACAAATGGTTGATTGGAAGATTTTGCAAATAAATTTGTTATAGAAGTTCGGGTTTTCTTTTATGCTTTATGTTTGAAGGGTGGATGAGTGGCTTTAGAGAGGGCAGTTGTAGAAAAAAAGGAAGAACATTTATGTAAATCAAATGATTGATTAATTTTATGCCATATGCTTGAGAGAGCTTTAAATGCAACAATGGATTACAGGAACATGTGACAGGACATGTAAAATAACAAAATGCTGTTCCTCAAGTAACTTAGCAGCACAAAGCAAAGACTACCTTTATTGAAGTAAGGAAAAATGTAAGAAAAAAAAGCAAACAAACTGTCAAGAAAATGACAGCATACAACAATTCTGTTATTTTTAATATAAAGTTGTATAGACAAATTTTACAGTTAAAAACATTTCAATGTAGATATTAGTTGTTCCATTTTATGACATAAAGGAGTTTTTTTGCCACTGCTTTCATCTGGAAAAATATCTGAATAATAACAGAGTTAATCAGCAAAGTAATTTTAACAGGGCAAAACCCCTGTGCTCCTGCTTTTGTAATTATGATAAAAAGTTGAATGTTGTTATTATTGATAGAGTGGAATTTGCCTAAAATGCATCAAATTATCAAAACTTAACATGAAAAAAACAAAACAATGTTACGATTCTAGTGTTCTATTAAAGAATTTAAGTAAATTCTCTACTTTGACAAATATTTTACTTCAGAAAAAATGAGTCTGATTTTATTGAAAAACCTATTTATCTTGCTCAATCTGTTGCACATATTCACTATTCACAGAAAGTATTCAGGGATCTTTTTTTGTGAGTAGTACCCATTTCAAAAAGTAGCAAGAAGTTGAGAATATGTGTGTTAGGTAAGTACCTGGAGGAAAGGACAAAGCATGAGTGTGTACGTGCAGACAAACATGAAAGAGAAAAAAAAAATAAGCTGCTCCTTATACAACATCTATTTGTTAATTCTGAGTTTAAGAACTACCTTTAAGTCAATTTTAAATAATTCAGCAGAGATTTCTAACTCCAATTAAGTATACCATCAGAGACAAATAATTTAAAGTCTTCTTCATTTCTCCACTTAAAAAATGCGACAAATATATACTTACCTACAACACAGCAGTATAGGAAATAATACTGTTCTTTCATAGTATGGATAAAAATTGCCAAAAAAAAAGATTAAACTCTAACATAATCTATAAAATCATACATAAACTGGATATTAGGATGATTCTCTCTTCATAGTTATCAAATAAGATGTTTAAACTCTTTACAATCATTGCCCTGTCAAGAGATCTTGGAGTATGGGAGCAGTGATTATTCACATTTCCTGCAGTGTAAAAAGGGACTTCTTTCACTGGATATAGATTTTCTTTTTCTTACAAGATATATTATGTAAATTTCCAACTTTATAGTTGGAAACTTTATATTCTATATGTATTATAAATACATATCCACATATCTGTACAGATGTATTGTACTGTGCATATACTGAAATACATTAGAAGAATGACTTTAGATATTTTAATGAATCAATTCATATGGTCCATCTCCTCACAGCAAGTTCTTCAAACTCTTAAGACCTAATATATACCTTTCTGACCAAGAATACTACAGTGATAAATCTTTTGTTGTACTAATGAAGAATAAACCTTCTTAAATCGTGTAAAAGACATACGTGTAGCAATAAATTGTGATCATTTAATTTCTCTCTCACATACTGCTATTCTATGCTAGAATTTGTGAATCTTTTAATAGCTACCTAATCTTTAAGCTCATATTTTCTGCTGACTCATTTTTTCTTTCTATGGATCAAAATATCCTACTTAAAGGGTGGATAAATACTTTCCTGTCAAAACTGAGATGACATATAAGGTGAGGGCTCAGAGAGGTCTGTCCCAAGTCTGGTTCTACTCAATATTTTCATTAATGACTACTAAGATAATGGAATAGAGAAGTCACTTTATAGAGCCTGTAGGTGACACTATGCTGGAAGCAGTTACAAGCACTTTATAAGAGAGCAGTCAAATGTAAAATTGTCTTGACAAATTGGAAAAATGGCCCAAAGTCAATAAGATGAAATTCAATAAAGACAAGTGCAAAGAAGTAAACTTGCAAAGAAATAATCAAATGCTCAAAAATGAGGAAAACTGTCTAGGCAGCAGGAAAGGCTTGTGCTATAGGGAACAGCCATCAGAATTGCAGTCAACAACACAACTGCAAAAAGAGCAAATGCCACTCAAGTATATGAAATGATGGACTTGTTCTATCAGCATTGGTGGACCCTAAAGAGCTGTTCACCCAATTAAGGAACTAAAGTCAAAATCTACATGAAAACTAGTTTTGAAAGCCAATGCCATTAAGACACAAGTGAAATGCAAATACAAAACAGACAAAGCAGCATTATGGTTATTTGTTCACCTTTTCAGTGTGGCATATATGTTAATTTAGTCACTCTTTTAAAAAGCTTTTAAGATGTGTGTGTTATCATATCAAGGGAGTGAATTGCACTTATTGTTGCATGAAATATATTAGCAAACTGAGAAGCTAATATTTCTATAAAAATATAAACTCCCTGTAGCGACATGAATGAAAACACAAACTACCAGGTGGAAAAGGATGTGCTATGGTAAATCACAGAATCATAGGCTCATGGAATCGTTTGGTTGGAAGCGACCCTTAAAGGTCATCTAGTCCTATTCCCCTTGCAATGAGCAGGGACATATTCAACTGGATCAAGTTGTGTAGTGTCCTATCCAATCTGACCTTGAGTGTTTCCAGGGATGAGGCACCTACCACCTCTCTGGGCAACCCATTCCAGTGTTCTCCCACCCTCATTGTAAAAAAAGCTTCTACCCTATATCTAATATGATTTGACTATAAGTTTAAAACCATTACTCCTTGTCCTATCACAATAGGCCCAGTAAAAACTTTGTTCCCATCTTTCTTTTAGGTCTCCTTCAAGTACTGATAGGTTGCAATAAGAAATTTCCTTTTGGGCCTGTGAAAGGCCAGGTTGCTAAGGGATAAGACAGGAAATTTCATCAAGCCACCCTACTGCAGTGATCCTAAATTGTGTCATTGGAGAGAGGAGAGGAAAAATAAAACAACTTCAGCTTCAGTCAAGAGGTTACACCCCACAGATTTAAGATAAGCCCTTGTAATGAAAACTGCTGGTCCAAGGAAGTCCTTTCTCCCTGATGTTCAGTCAGATGGTCCCAGAAGAACACTGCTCTGTTTCCACTACTGGCTATGCACTGATGGATAGGTACTGGAAGCTTGTTGTTCTTCCCACTCATAGCCTGTCACTGGATTCTCTGTGATAGCAATCATCCTTCTTATATTAGGGGGTAGAGACATGCAGTTGGCATGGAAAACTTGTCAAATGTAAGGACTTTATCTATATTAGTGTAGAGAAGTTCCATCATTTATATTTTAAAATTCCCTGACTTTCTTTAGAGCAGGTTTGACACTGCATCATTATTTGTACAATCTATTAGTATTAGGAGAGTACTCAGGAGTCCTAGGCACAGAACAAGACCCTCAGTGCCAGATTCTAACGCCGTTGGAAGAAAGAAACCAGTCCAAGATTTTATAGCTTAGGTGTAACAGGAAGAGACAAGACAGGAGAATAAAAAAAAAGACAGCATCAGCCTGGATGACAGGCAGCAGTGTCAGCACACTGCTAGTTCAAATGTTGTCAACTATTCTATAGACATTGTAGCTAAAAGACTTTAAGGAGAAAATTTACTTTTCAGCTGGTTGCGGTGTTGTTCCAAAATCGATTTTTAGAATATTTCTAAATGTGATGCAAAATATGAACAGACCTGCAAAAATTCTCTTCACCAACTGAGTAGGATATTTGTTTTGTTTAGTTCTCAACTTTATTATCAAAACATCTTAATAAAGCCATAATGATACTTTGAGCTATTATAGCTGTCAAAAAGAAATAACATTTTAACCATGTTTAAAGCAGGGTTGGTGGCTGGCCTAGAGTACTCTGGGCTGTGTGGGTAACCCAAATTGTGTTTTCTATTTGCCACCCCCAGGAGGAGCACAGTGATCAAAAACTAAGAGCAAACTACACAAGCATATTAAGTTCTTAAGCACAAATTTTATCTTTCTTTAAAAAAGAAACAACAAAAAGAGAAACACAGGCTTTTGTTTGTATATGTGTGTAAGGTTAGAACAAACATTGATTAGATAGCTTTTACATCCAGCAGGGATTCTTGTATGCTTGTTGACAAATATTCCAGATGTTGTGGGAGTTCTTTAACCTTTTAAACCTGTATTAATCTGTAATCCTTTCGGGAGAGAATCAGCAGTCAAGGAGAAGGGTATATACTACATATTTTATTTCCTTTTGCTGCAGTTGATTGTGAATGATCCACAGTCTTAAAGACCTGAAGGAATCATTAGATAGATTTTGCATTTAGCCTTGATCCAGAAACCATTATGTAAGAAATGCAAAGCTTTACAATAGCTCTATTAAGACATTTTATTAATGCATCTATTCATTATCACTAGCTCTCTTGTAGAGTTCTTACACAGAGGAATTCAAATTTCTTGGTGTTATATTTGGCTTAAATGGCCATAAGGATAACCTTCATCTCCTTCAGGGCTCATTACTGCATAGGTGAGGAGAACATTATTAAACAAGAGTACAATGAAAGAAACTCCAGAGTATTGTGTTCTGCCAGATGCATGAGAGCTATTACACCTTTGTTCCTACTACAGTGTTCACAGCTTTCTGTTGCTTGTCCTTTAAGATTTTGTTTAATGAAAAATGAACAGTTTTTGGAGTCAATTTTCCACCAGTGATGCAGGAAGCACATTTTGCTTCAGAATGTGCAGGGTACTCAACACAGAAGGGTCCTGCTCTGTAAATAAGGCTTTTCTGGCATGACTGCAACAGAAATTGCTGTTAGGTGTTGTTTATTTAACAATTTATGCGTAGTTACAAATGTGAACCACAGTAAGGGAGAATTAAGAGAGAAAGTAACTGCAGGGCTCATTGGTGAGGGCTGCAGTCAGCCAGTGCCGTTTCTGAGCTGAACCTCCCAAACCACGAGAGCTTTCCAAAAGCCCCAGTAACAGGCACCAGTTATCATGGAACAGCCCCGTGGGACTGGTGGAAGTTCAGCATGAGTCAAGCCCTGAACCACAGGCTGTGGCAAGGGCAGTGTGGGACTGCTCTAATATCCTCTGTTAGCACCATGCAAAGGACCATATCCTGGGGACTTTCTGCATCTCCCCTGCCTCTCTGCAGCTTGAAAGGGAATTGGCATTGAGTTTAATGAGGATACATTGCTTTGATACATGCTTCTTGGAGTTCATTGTCTCATTTGTTGTTTCAATTCAAGCCAGACCACTCTGCAACCTAAAAGCTCACATAAAAAATTTACCTTCCACTAATATGTGTGAAAATTTAAATGTATGAAAAGTCTGGACACTTCTGTGCTTAAATGAAGAGATGGTTTATTACCTCCCTCTAAATACAGAACAACCTACAATGATGCAAGGCTGATATAAATTGAGATGGCTTAAAAGCAATGGTTCCAATTCAAGTAGAACATGCAATATTATGTATTCTTAGTCTAAATGCCAGATATTTTGTATAAATACAGGACTAGTTATCAAGATTACAAATACAAAGATGAAAAAAATATGGATTTTAGTAGAAGCAACTCCGAAGGGCCAACTGCAGAGAAAATCATTACTGTGTTTACATTTTATTTGAAAACAATCCAATTATCAGGATGCTGCAACTGTGAGCAGTTCGCCTTAACAACATATAAACAGGATCAGCTCACAACTATTTCCCCAATCCAGTCTCAACCAGCATTAATAGCAGTAATTTCAGTGACAGCAGAATACAGCAAATAAGAAAATATTATGGCTGGACTGTTCAGCAAATATAGAAGCAAATTAACTAGCATTCCCAATACCTAACCTCCCTGCATGCATAGTTCCTCTGAACTCAGTGTAAAGGTTTACCTGAACAGAACATGCAGCACTTTGAATCAACCAGAGAAAAAAAGGTACATTCAAACATGAGCTGCAATACTGTTTTCCAAAAAATACTTAAAGAAATATTTTTCATCACATTGGCTATAATGTTAATGGATACTTCAAAGCATTTGGCCAAAATTCATTGGTTCATTACCTCTATTTTGCCTATTATATTCAAAGTACAGCAGTGCTGCACTGAGGTTTTTTCCTGACTGCATAGTGCATGGCATTCTGCTTTTCAACTGCAGAATGAAGTAGCAGTACAAATTAGTGAGAAAGATGATGAAGTGGCATCATTATTTGTGTATGAAATCTAAAAATCACTGCACTACGACCTTAAGTTTAATTGGCTTTTTCAGGAAGCCAGCAGTTAAACCTCACCACTGATAGAAAGTCATTCAATCATTTCTAGTCAGTTCCTAACTCCTCAGCCAGCCACGTGTTAGCTGCTAACACAGCCACTGATTTTTCCTCACACTGTGGGGAACAAGATATGTACAGATCCATCTAGAGAATCATCTGAGGTTAAGTTCATTTGACCTTAAGGAAGATCCCTTGGTTTCTCAGAAGTTAAAAAGCGGATTTCAAAAAGAAATCACAACCTCATTTGTCTGTGTAAGCCTCCTCTCATGACTCCTGGATCCACTCTAAGTACCACTGTCTTCTTCAGTTCCTGACTGTGCCATTTCTATAGTCTTGTTTGGTGAAATTAATGTACTAGTGCTGCTTTTACAAACACAGAGACTCAAAATAATATGTCTAGTAGACCTTCATATATCCTTGTTTTTTTCTATCTCACCTAATATTTCTAATGCACATTTTACAGGTATTTTATAACCTATAGTCTTCTTTCCTATTTTGACAGCAAGCTCTTTGTTATTTAATGATGAATGTTAGCATTTTGCTACAAATATTTTTGTTTTATTCTGCTAATTTTACTACCTTCAATGTCTCACCTTTACAACAAATAAGCAGATCCTATGCAAATCAGATCTGTAGTTATGAATGGAAGTGATGCAATTAAAACTCACAAAAGAACAAGAAAGATTAAAAGCCTTTAAGCTTTTCTTAAATAAATGTTAGCCAAAGACAATACTCATTCATTACTGAAAATGGAAAATAACAGGACATTTAACATTTGGGCACTGTTTTTTTCAGTAATATTTAGATTTAATAAAAAATCTCCCAAACCAACAAAACCAGTAAGAGTAAAATTAGTTGGAAAAATTTTCAAGAGATCTGACTATTTGGTTTTGACCTGTGCTCAGACTAAACAGCCACACGGCCTGGGTTCCATTTCTTGTTTTAATCTTCCATGGATCGGTCCATGCCCATGCAGTATGCAATGTTAACTCAAAAGAGTTCAGCAGTTATCAGTAGATCTCTCCACTGTTCTGCCTAGGCACACAGATCTCCCCTTCCCCTTGTCTTTCCGCCCTAAATAGGCAGGCAGATGCTATGGGATGCTTTGCACTGGTGAAGAATATGGTTGTATCAAATCAGTATTCAGCAAATCCAAACATTGAACCAGTTGCAGCGTCTCTCCCAAGAAATTCAGCAAGGTTTTACTCTGCTCATAACTTATCTTCAGAAATAATGACATCTATATTATAAAATTGAGCAAGAGAGGCACTTTGCAGATAAGTGGAATTTATTCAAAACGCATCCATGTTAAAAACCACTTTATGCATGCCCTTTAGACACAGGCACATCTCCATNACCAGTTGCAGCGTCTCTCCCAAGATATTCAGCAAATCCAAACATTGAACCAGTTGCAGCGTCTCTCCCAAGATATTCAGCAAATCCAAACATTGAACCAGTTGCAGCGTCTCTCCCAAGAAATTCAGCAAGGTTTTACTCTGCTCATAACTTATCTTCAGAAATAATGACATCTATATTATAAAATTGAGCAAGAGAGGCACTTTGCAGATAAGTGGAATTTATTCAAAACGCATCCATGTTAAAAACCACTTTATGCATGCCCTTTAGACACAGGCACATCTCCATGTTTTAGCAATTATTCATCATTTGCATGTTCACAATTTAGGAGGGTTTTAAAATGAAAATGCATAAGAAGCCTACACACTGCCTCTAATGGCCGAACAAGTCTTGATAGCACTTCACACTTAAGAGACTCTAAATAAATTAAATAATGAGTAGGGAATCATGAACCTTTCCTAGTGTGTCTGTGAACACAGTGGAAAGTAGTAATAGTCTCCGAAATCTAGGATATAAGACAAAAATCTGTCTCACAGTCACAAAATCTCCTGTTACCATAGTGATGGGGACTGAGCAAACGACTAAAAATACCTGGTTTTATACTGTCTTAGGAATGTGACCTAAATGACACATAATACATGATTTTCCACGAGAAATTGATTGCATTTACGAGGAGCCAACACCAGAAAGCCAATACCTTGTGTGGTCAGACACTCAAAGAGACCACCTTCTCAAAGATGCAGCTTGGAAACAAAGCTGACAGGGAGAAGGCATGCAAAGAATATGATCAAAGGAAACCAGATGCAGGTCATTAAAAAGTCAAAAGCACCAATTAGATGTGGATTTCACTCACTAAATAATGTTGGACTTTAAAAACATTATTTGGAGGTGCTAATACATAAAATTAACCATAACTTCCAAAGAAGACCACTGTCTACAAAAATCCACCAGTTGTGATGACTGTCAAACTTAGGACAACCCATGTTTAGACCAGCTTTGGTCCACAGCACCTACATATGTCACTACAACCCAAAAGTGTGTTATTAAAGTGTGTTAGAGGAGGAAATCCCAGTGGCACATCCCACATCCTATTTTACTGACAGTCATCTAAGAATGTTTTCATCTATGAATGTTTCTAAAAGTTTCCTGCACTGAGCTGTTTAAGGATCTTGGAAGGCAAGCACCACAAACACCACCAACTGTACAAAGGAGTTGATGTTTGCCTGGAGACATCTGCAAGTGCAGACCTGCCATAAAATTGCTCTGCACTCCCTTAACTACATTTTAAAATAGTATGGGATTGTATTTCAGCATTCTTAAACACAGTGGAATTCTGGAAGATGTACTTTATTTCAAGTCTAACGAGAAATGTTCCTTTTTGAAAAGGATCATCCACATCAGGTAAGGTTTGTCCTGACTATGCTTTTAAGAACATCAGTTTCTTATCCATGCAAGGAAAAGGAAAAAACCAAACAAACAGAAGTCCAAAGGAGGTTTCACCTGCAGTTGAAATTTTGTACCATCGTAAAGGATTTAAAAAAAACCACTTACCTGAACAGACCAGCTGGAAGACACACTGCATTTCACTAAAAGGTTCTGAGTATCCACAGTATCTCAAAACTTCAGACAGATCATTTCTGTCCATCTTTTTGCCAAATTCTCTCTGGGAAAACACTGTTTCATAAACTGAAAAAAAGAGGTTTTTGTCAGATACATCTTTATAATAAGGCGTTAGGCACTGAAGGGATTTTTTAGAAATATTTTATTCAGAAATATTTTCTTCTTATTTTTAAAAATATTTCTTCTATAGCAAGTTAGCATGCTTGACATGCTTCGTATGAAAACATAGGCCTATGCAGAGGTTATATGATGGAGTAGTTTTCTCCTAACTTACTCCTGCACTGAAAGGAAAATCATACATCATCCTTGCTGATGAAAAGGAGAACAGCTGTGCTGAAAAACTTCTCTTTCCCACTTTAGAATCTCTCAATATGAAAACATGATGGTCAGCAGAACTCATCTGGTAGAAAGAGGTTGAGGGAAGTAAAAAATTATAGTGGATAATACTCTTTTTACTTGACAGACACACTCAACCTAAATGAGTATGTTAAACTTCTTCCCCTAGGGTAAAAAGCAAGGGGAAAACTCAGAGTGGAAGAAATTTTCACCAGTATTATTGTAATGGAAATGCCTATAGATGCCTTGCCACAAATACTTTAAAAAAACCAAGGAGAACTGATAGGAGTAGGCTAACAGTCAATCATTTTCTTGAGAAATTTAATGTATTAAATAATATAACTTCAGTCAAGGAGACTAACTCGGAGATAGGTGTTGTGTGATTTATTTTGTACTGCTCAGGAAAGGAAAAGGACAAAATAAAAGAAAAAAAACTTCACAGTCTCCTATATCTTCATGTACACAGAACACTTCAGTTAATCTACCTAACTCAAAGATTTTTGCAGGTTTGATGGGATTATGCAAATCTTTCTCCCTGAGTGACAGAGGTTACTAGTGTAGCCAATATACTACTAGTTAACAAAACCACCTGATTTCCTGTAGGGGTTAACACCACTAGGTCATATTACATTCCATGTTGTACATGGGCACCTATAACATGTCTCTTTCTAAGACAGAAAAAAAATGACAATAAATTGGTCTGCAATATCTTATTTAATGGGTGGTACATTTTTATTTCTCTGAAATGTTTATTTAAAGGTGAGGAGGAAAAAAAAGTCAGTACATTTCTAACCCTTAGGTATGAGAAAATGGTCACCTAAGTCCAACTTGCAGTATTGTGTTTGGATGCATGGTTGAAAACTCATACCAATTCCTTTTTTCTCAGTTTTTTTCCCATGAGGGAAGCTATTTTCTAGTGTACACACTTGACTACTCTTGATCATATTCTGTGATGAGATGGCCACCTCTTATTCTGGAAGAGGAATTTGAAGAGCAATGAATCAGACAAAAAGGAAGTTTAGATTAAACTTTGCAGTCTAAACTGCTTTTCATTTTCCTTAGTATCTTCATATAATCCTTGAGGTGATAAGGTCTGCACAAAAAAAAACCTCAGAAGAATGCAGACAGGAGCAAGCAGAGCACTTGGAGCTAAAGAACAGGCAGTATTGGTATTAGTCAACTATTTCCTCTCCTTTCAACACTTCTCTGCTTGTTTCAGCCCTTGTCTCTACTGATATATATTTCTATCCTATAGAATACCTAATTTTTTTTAGCAATTAAAATGTAAACCTGGGAGAAGGAGAGTGCAACAAACATTCTGTTACTTACAGCCTGTTTCTCTACCTGAAGAACTGCAAGCCCCAGAATTTTTTACAAAATATGCACGTACACCAAGAGTCTCTGAAGGCAGAGGGATCAGGTGTCACACCAGGCATTCTCCTCTGGAATCTGATGGAGAACCTTCTCGAGATGAAGGGATGGAGGTGGGCACCAGCACTGCACCCGTTCTCACTTAATCCCCCCTAACCTTGAAGGTGCAGAACAGCTGTGACAATCAGACTTGCAGAGCATTAGGGTTTTATCGTATCAAAATAACAATAATCAAAAATTAGGACACTACTGAAATATAAGTGCTGGATGAATTAAACAATCAAGATAATACCTTAATCTTTACTCTCTTGAATGCTCTGTGTTCAAACCACCTTCTCATGTGTCTTTGAATGCAAACAACAGCTTTAAGTGCTTCTGTATTGCTTCTGAAACTTCTACTAACTCGAGAAGCTTCAAAGACTTCCAGGTGAGTTACATTTTTCTTCGGAGTTTGAAGGCCAAGGTGCTTGTCACTAGAAGTTAAGGGACAGGCGATATATTTTTCAGTTTGGTGAACAAACATTTGAACCATGAATCAAAATTTTAAAAACAAATTGTAATGTGTACCTAAAATAATTATAGATTCATGTAGAATCCTTTTATTTACATAAAGAGCTTGAAAAGATTGACAAGAAACTGTTGGTCATTCACCATCTTCAGTTATAGAATTAGCATCCAAATCTTCTTGTCGAGGGTCCTGCTGCAACCGTGTAGATCTGCACAATGCCCGTGGCTTTGCAAACTACAGGGATTAAGTTGTTCTCAAAATTCTTAATATTTTGATTTCCTATTTAACTGTACAGGTTTGGTTTGGTTTGGGGTTTTTTTACAAAAAAGGAGAACATGAAAAGTCATACTTTTGTGTGCAAAGACACTGTAATTTGAAGAAGACTAAAGAAATATCTTACCTGCCAGCTCTTACAATCAAACTGGGAATACAAACTATAGCTGATAGGCATTGAAAGCTTTAAGTGTCTCTTTGATATGAATGTAAACTTTCATGGATTTTATTAATGTGTATTCATTATACTTGCCAGGAAATTTCACACACACACTGAAAAAAACAAAAGATTTTATGCGACAAGAGAAATGCATCCAAACCAATCCTTTTCATGAGAACACACCAGGAAATGCTGCATTGGAGATTTTCCTGTACAAAAAAGATAGCAGACATACCAGAAAAGCAAAGATATTCAATACCCTGGACTATATATATATTTGCTAGAGTAAAATTACTGAAAGTAATTTTTAAACCCTGAAAGCTCTCAATTTTATCTTGATACAGAATGAGTAGAAAGGATCTCCCCAAAGTTTCATCTCTACAGTCCTCCTATGTGATTACCTGACTATGCCCCAATCCAGGAAACAATCACAGTATATACGATAAATAATAAAAAATGTTAGATTTTGCATTTCAAGAAGTGTAACTGGCAGAAATGTAAACCAAACCTTAGCTGAGGATTTTTCATCAACGACATTTAGAATTTTCTTTTTTCCTGAAGGTACATTTGTGAATAGAAATAGTAAATTTATAGTTAAGGTCATAAGTAGCTGTGTGCACAAAGTCGGTTGTAACTTTAGTTAACACATCCAGATTGTGCCAAGACTAAACCAATCTGCTTGAAATAGCTTTGAATTAAGAGAAATGTCTTCATTAAGCAATGTGCTAGTCAGATAAAATTCTCGAGAAAAAGAGATCTGAGTCTTTCTCAAAATATTGTCCTTGGGTTTTTTTGAGTTTGTTTGTTTGCTTTTGTAGTTATAATATATTGAGGTTTTTAAAGACAAAATAACTTGGATGATGAATTTCAAACTGATTATTTTCTGGTATTCTATAGCACTTTCTCCATCTAGCCAAGAGTCTGCAGGATTTCTCATCAGACCATCTTCTTATAATTAAAAAATACCATTTGCACTTATTCATCACTCCCCTCTATGCCACAAAGACAAATCTGTTCCATCAATCTTGATCTCTCTACTGGTTAAAAAATCTTCCAGGTATTCCATATAACCTCACAATATGGGACCAAAATTCATCATTCACTTATAACCTGATACACCCTCTAACCTTTCTCACTGAACAAGGAACTGAACCCTCTACCAGCTTAATTCAGGTCCATATCAGCAGAGACTGTGCATTTACTATTTTCCCCAGAGATTCGATCAGAGAAGAACAACATTTTAATTTGTTTGTAGGGCTTCAAGGAAATTGCAGTTTCATAGGCGGCACAGGGCATCCTCATGATGAGGATACTCATCACCACAATTCTTTCTAGACAAACCTAGAGTGAGTTCCAGGTGATGGATATCTACTCTGAGACACAAGAATGTGCCAAGCATAGGGATATCCAAGGGCTACATCTCTGGGCTGATCAAATCCACTGTCTTCAAAGACCAAGGGACAACATTATGTGAGATGGACAGGAAGGGAACTACTTGACTGATTATGTACATGGATATATAGACTTTATACAGCATTTCTATAGATTATGTTTTTGCAAATTTTGAGAAAAAACTTATCCAAGGTAATTGAGTATGTTGGGAGGGCAGGTCCCATTGTGCTATCTCACAGAAGAAAAGTTCAAAAAGTTTTCACAACATTGTTCTCAGATTTATTTCAGATTCTAGATAAAGTTTCATTTTTCAAAACAGATCCTCAGAACACTATGTAAGTTGAGGTAGAGGTAGATTATTTGAGGAAGGCAGGGCACTTGGATAGAAGGAGAGAAAGTCTTCTGAAAAGCAACTTGTTTAATTATTTCTTTTATATAATGAAAATGTATTTCAGAACAGTTCTGATTAAGTTACCATTACATTCTTTTGTAGATCCATAATAATAAAAAAATAGATGTGAAAGATGTGGACAAGTGGCTGTTTGAAAGATCAAGTGTACAATCAAACCCTCACTTAGGTACAGCAGCTGCCTGCACTACAGATGTCTTTGTAAAATCAAATTCATGCTGCAGATCTGATGGGAATGCATTGAATGGCTCTTCCTACTGAATTATACATGGGGCATTTTTTTTTATAATATCACAATTTAATTTCATGCAATTTACATATTCTGATTAATAGTGCTGTGCAAAGATATATTTAATATGCTCTGGCACTGCTGTATAAATAATGTCATATCAGTATTTTGTGCTGCTCTTAAAGATTAATTAATTTTAAGGTTGTATTCAAGTTACACTGCTCTTTCTCCTATATGCCACTAAAATGTATTCTAAACTACCTCTTGCTTAATGCATTTTCTCTCAGTTACACTATCACTAATGAGAACTTTTACAGGAAAATGTGTTGTTTTAATAGAAGAAGATATCTAAACAGAAAAAGGTGCTAAAAAGCACTTTAGAATATAGTAAAGCAGAACAAATACCAAGCATGATGTCTGAAAAGGAATTTCTATCAATTAATCTGCATTGATGTATATTCCATCACTTACAAATTTCAGTTCAGATAATGCTACTAATTAGTTTTGGCTGATATTGGAGTATTTTGTATGCCCCATTTATAAAAGCTGTTTGCCCATCTGTTAATAGGTTGGAAGTGATTAAAGGACACTTATTTTGGCTGTTGCAAAGGCCAAATCATTTTAAAGCTGCAAATATGTGACAAAATCAGCTAAAGGTTTGCCAAGTTCAGGACCTGATTTGCTTAAAGTGTTGTGGTGTCTGCTTCCTTTCCCTCCTGCCTTAAGTACCTCTGAGTTTTCAGTACACAAAAGCATGAATTCAGCCTACTATGCCAGGCCACACCCTCTACCTATTTGTTTAAACTGAGGTTTTAATGAACTTTGAATTTTTTTTCAAATCTCTAGCTAAAAAGCATTTCTGCTGTTTGTCTACTAGCTTTGAAGCATTGCTTCTAAAAGATTAACTAAAATGGGGCTTAGAAATGTACTCAGTATCGCTGTATTTTAGAACTTGTGCCTTCTCTTCCTGTCTGTCTTCTCATTAGATTGCATAAAAGAACAGGAAAATCAGGAATAACCCAATACAGGAAACTTCAAGGGGGAAAAGAGGACAAAAAAGAGGATAAAGAATTTGGACAACAAGGACAGACATGGACAGTGAGCTGGGAATCAACAGAAAATCAAAACCTTTAATGGCAAGAGATTTATGTGTGCCATTATTGAGAGAAAATTACAGACTTTGGTTCCATCTGGGGAACAGTATTTCAGTCATAAGGATAACTTAAATGAAGACAAGAATTAGCCTTGAACACAGGGTTGGAGTAACTCCCATTGGCCATTTACACCCTATGGTCTACCTGAAGGCAAAGCTCACATTTAAATTACACTCTGGTTTTCTTCTACTTATATTTAACTTAATGCTTTACAGTATCAGGAAAGAAACCAAGCTGACCCTTACTCCAGAAGAAAAGTAGCAATGGAGTTGTGAAAAGAGCATTCAAACAGATACTCTAACCCTGGTTTAGAAACCCCCAAATATTTTTTTCTTGACTGGGTTTGAACTGTAATACCAAAGGGAAAAGGACAAGAACTAACTCTAGACTTACTCGTTTCATCTGCAAATTTAATTTTATAAATGAGCAACAAAGAGTGCTACCGACATACATTAAAGACATACCACCTGCTTTGAACTACTTTAATGGAAAATCTGTCAAGCACTTTCTTTAATGATTATATGTCTTGAAAATTCAACAAATGAAAGGATTATCTCAGAAATCATATTAATCTGCAAAGGATTAACAGCCTACTGCTGAAAGACTTCATGAACTGCAATAGGAGAGGATCTGAAATAAAAATGCAAAGAGCTTTTCACATAAATAGTGCAGAAAGATTATTAGAGGTTGAAGAAGCAAAAGTGAAAATAGACTGAAATGAAGAATGGTGATTTGAATCAAACACATCGGCAGTGAAAATAAAAGAAAATAATAGAAAGCCTGCTGTAAGTTGTAACATTCTTAACACCTGTATATGCATTTCCTTTTTCAAGTTTCTGTGACTGGCTGCACTCTCATTATAATTTGTAATTTTGAACAAATTTAGATACATTATTTGAAAGGTCTTGTTTAAAGAATGAAAATTTTATTGAACATTCTGAACTTAATGAAACGTGGAGAATGAAGCCTTGACTTCCTATGGATACAGTTCTTTTAAGGGTTAGAAAGACCCCCAACAGTTTACAAAACACTTTATCTTCAACAATACATAGTTTAGCTTTTAGAATTTCAAGACACAAAAAGATTGGTTTATTTTTCTGTTATATCTTCCCTGCCTGTAGGACATTAATGGAACCGTGGCCAGGCATTTCTTGCTATTTAATGGCCAACAGAGTTCATTTCAGCAAACCTCATCCTGTAGTTATCCATATTCATGAAGACACTTAAGGATGTGTTTGATTTTAGCTTTAGTAGGATTTAAGGATATGTTTAAAGGTAGGCATGTACTTAAAATGCTATGCTGAATTTGGATGGAGGCAATCTCATGCTTACCTGAGCTAAAGTTAAAATTAAGCGTATGCTTAAGTATTTTCCTGAATACAGATGGAGTGCTGAACTGCATCCCAGTGATTACTCATAAGTGTCAGTATGTTCTCAATCCAGAAATTATCACTTTACAAATAAAATCTGAAGATATGCATATACATAATCAAGGTATGGCTGAGCAGAATTTTGATGACCAGCTAATTGCAATTCCTGCAGACATAAATTAATAAGGCAATGAAACACTGCTTAAACTCAAATATACATCCCAAATTATTCACTTAGAATGCACACAGAAAATAAAAATATAACAGACAGTAAAACAAAATGGAGGCGTAAGGACAAGCCCTAATGACAAGCCCAACAGCTTTTACTTCCAGTTGAAGATACCAGTCTCAACCTCAGTGGGCCCAGTTTAGTTGGTCTCAGGGCCTGATACTAGAATTTGCCTGGTTTCCTAGGCAAAAGTGATGTTAATGGGAGGTTAATATTCACATCAAACAAACGAAAACCAGAATCACTATTCTGAGGTTTTGTGAGGTAATGACATTGAGAATCTATGAGTTCTACTTGGAAAGAGTGTAAATGTATGACTAAGAGCTGCTTATGCTTTCTAATTCTTTTGTCAGTTTTCAGTATCAATATCCAAAATAAAAGCATTGAAAAATAAGAATAAAAACAAGTACATCAGTTTCATCTGCACCTCCTATTCCTCCTTTCTGACTTAGCATTTGGTGCAGAGCTTTTCTTTTTGTTGGCTTGGAAGACTACCGTAATCTGGAAAGAGAGAGGATAGACCTAGTGAATTAGATATGTAAAATCTAAGACAGCTCATAACTGCCATATATTTCAAGAAATCTACATACGTATTAAAAGGTTCCAAATTTAGACAGGACTATAAAAAGTTCAGATAAATAAATCCAACCTAATCGGTAACCATAAGTGTAAGGAATGGACCTAGCAATACTATGCTTTAAACTTGAACGTACATGTTCAAAAAAGGAAAATATTGCTTTACCCTTTCCATCTCCTCAGTAACTGTTCTCTGTCCCGCTACCTAATAATTCTACCAGTGTTTTCATGTAATGAATCATGAAAATGCAAACCCCACAAACAGTTGCTATAATTTTATAGGTCAGGGTGTTTAGCTTTTGCTGTGATGTGTTTTTGATCTGGCTACTCGTAAGAAGGATAGGTCAGTTGCAAAAGAAAAAGACTAGGAGAAAAAAAAAATCCAGTATATAATTGAAGCCTGTCATTGCCATTTTACTCCCTGTGTTCCTGAAACACAGTGATAAACTAAGCACGTTAAAGAATGGAGCAGGATATCTGATATCCTGATCCACTGCCACTGTTGCCATCAATGGAGGGTAAAATGGTATATGATATTCATTATCATTAAACATTTTTGCACCTGATGATTACCAGCTTCTTACTGTGTTTTATGACAGAAACTATCCCACACCCCTGGTGATCCCATACACTAACTCCTAGATTTCCTTTTCTTTTTAGGACAGTATGACTGGCATTTAGGACATGGGTGTACTATGAATGACTCTGTTATGATCAGCAGCCAGCTACTTGGATACTCTCAGTAAATTCCAGTTGGATTATCAGCACTACAGCTGGTCTCAGGAGTCTCCCATCAGTTACGGACCTGACACATTCACTTGGCTGAAGGAAAGACTGCATGCCTGACAGGTGTTCTACTTCATGACAAAGTGAGTCCTGTCAGTTGCATGTATTTCCACATATTTTTTGATACTTCATGCTTCAAATCCTACTCTCTACTCATTATTCAAACCAGAGTCTCATATCCAGCTGTACCATCGCCTTGCCTTTTATCTTCCACATTAGACCCAACCATCCTCTGTAGACTTCCAGATCCTTCAACTCAGCTCCCACCCCACAGATCCTTCTTCTGACCTGGTGCATTTGGCTTCTGTCACTAACTTCTGACTGTAGCACAGCCACACTGCTTTGAGGTACACAGACATGGTGATGTTTTCTATTCAGACCTACGTTCTTTTTCTTTCCCTTTTCAACCTCCTACTGTGTTTGGTGTTCCTTTGGGTTTGCAACTTCATACAACTTAACAGTGATTCCAAGCTCCTGCCTGTGTGAAAATGCCAAATTTAGGGCTCATTTAGGTGAATTGTATAGTGATTCTCTCCACCAAACGTTCTCATTACTTTACCAATTACCAACATATTTTGAAGAACAAATATCTTAACCTGACTTTGTCTGAAAAATCAGACGTGGTACATGATAGACTAATGTAGGCAATGTATTAACTACTAGTTGTAGCAGTAGCTTTCAAGCATCCTATTTAGAAAGTTTACCCAGAGTCTGAATTATTAATCTGATGCTGATTATCATTTTTTAATCAATGAATGCAGGTTTTAAAGGCTGCAAGTCAGTACCCTGACATGTATTGCAGGTTTCCAGCAGGGAGGTATGAGTTACTCAAGAGTTAGAGAAAAAAATTCTTCTTACAAAGCCAACAATGTAATTCAAGTAATTGCTATTGCAAATAGAAGACAACAAGGCTCTCCAAACCTTGTGTATTTTAGGATCATCAGCCATCAGTGCAATTAACTTTTATCTGGTGGGAGAGCTAAAATATATGCAGATGCTCAGGAATAGGCCTATTTAGTACTTCATTTTATAGGTGTATAAGTCTTGGATCATTTATTTAATAAGTTCTGTGTCATGACTGAGCAGCCCAGTCCAATTTGTTTAGTTTTTATACCACCTAGCTGTATATTGGTTTACACTTCTGGTTGTGATCTAGAGATTTGAGTCCTGATGTCTCTCCTCCCAGAAACAGAGTGGCTAAAGCCTATCATTTCATCAGCCCCATTCATCTCTTTGGAAACCCATGTCAGTCATGATGAAAGGCAATCTAAGTTTTAGTTCGTGGAGTCTAAAGCCAAGACCATGCCTAATAAAGTCACCATCTATAATTTAATATGAAGATGAGATTGCATTTCTTGCACAATTGAGATGTGACTCGTTATTTTACTGCAGCCTGGATGTCAACACCAGCTGTCTGAGAAAAAATAAAAAAGAGAAAAGAGTGGACATAGAGGTGCAGTAGGCATATGATCTGCATAAAACCTCAAGAGTCATTGTCCAAAAATTATTTTCTGGACAAAGACCCAAGACTACAGTAAGTGACTCTTGCATGTCTGGGCTTAAATGTATGAATTCAGGGCAAGATAGACACAGGAAGTAACAGAGAGAGTTATTGAGTATCTTAGTAATTCACATGAAATTTCCCAAATGCTATGAAGACATTGTCTGAGGCGCTCTTAAGATCCTCCAACTGTGCATATCAGTATGATTCTGATAATGAGCTGACATAGAAAATAAAATCCTACTATGTAAGTGATCGGCATGGGCCAGATCTCTGAATATCTCTGATATTCATCACTCAAGTATCAAACACATGAAAATATTGTTCATTTCAAAAATAAATATTTTGAGATTATAAAACTTTGATCAGCAGATTGCCATCCATAAGACTTAATACAGCAGAGTGAAAACTATTTTTCACCTTTCTTAATTTTCTTTCTGAAGTGAAGCACATTGTAACTTATTTTTTAAAATTGATCACATAGCTTGAAGCATGTTCCACTTTAAAAACAAGAAAAATCTTATCATCAATCCCTGAAAAGAGGGAGTTGAGAAATACATGCACAGGTTCTTCACAGTTTGCACTCGCCAGGCTATTTGATACTCTGCTGTAACAAAGGAGTCAAATGGCTTTATCTTCTCAGAATCTTCCATATAAAACAGTGCAGTGAAGCATGTGTTTAACCCGGAATGAGCTGTTCCCACTTTACACTAGGAGGAACCACTTGCCAATTGAGTTCAATCTCCTGCCTCCCACTTGCAAAAGGAATTTAATTGGCTCTTACAGCAATCTGTACTCTGATAAGGTTGCTGAGAGAGAGAAAAAAAGAAAAGGCAACAAACCCCTCTAGCTGAAGACCCATACAGCATATTTCTTCCACAGTCTTCTATTTGTGCCAGTCCACCACCATCCCAGCATGCAGTTACCCTTCGATCAGCCATGCCTCCCTCTAGATTTCCAAATTTTACCCATGGCAGTCCAATAGTTCAGAATTCCTTCCCTTCACTTCCCAAGCTATCTTTCAAGTCTCCAGTATGTGGTCCAATAGGTTGGATACGCTTTCATGTGAGGCTAACACTCCCTTTTGAATTCCAAGCTTAATTCTGCCTGAGACAAGGGTGGCCTACAATAAAGACCTTGCTTCCACTTCACAAGCCACCTGTTATCTTCTTCTCCAACCTGCCAACTCCTCTACTGTTTCCCAGTCCTGCTGCTCGCCAGCCCACTGTGCCATCTGCACAGCAGGAATTTAGAGATAAACTTACCAAGTGTTAGAAGTCTCAGCTTTGTCTCAGAGCCGGTGCTGCTTTGTGAGCAGAATAATTATTCTGGAATAAAAGTAACTTTCATTTAAGTATAATGCCTGCATGGAAAACTACTCCAGAATCAGGGGTAGCACACTAATTTATTCTATTCTAGCTCTGCTAGTCTGCTTCCTCTTTTGTACAGGGCTCAAGATCTATTTGTGTCTACCTTAAATTTTCTTACTTGGACAGGTATATATGGATATAATGATTATATTAATCTACAAAAAGAATGGAAAATTACTCAAAGTAGATTTTAAAATTTCCAACAATTTCAGAAAGTAACATTTAAAACATTTCTGAAATTGGGGAGCAGCTGAAATGCAGGATTCCTATTACTCAAAAGACTATTAAGATTTCTGTCCCAACAATTACGAAAAATAAAACCAAAAAAAATCCACAAACCAAACAAAATTAAAAAACATGACCAAACACAGATAACTACAGCCCAGAAATGGGACTGAGTGTAATGTGAAAAACTGGAAGAGACAACTAGTTTGCAACTACAGAAAAAAATTCCACTTATCTATCATAGGTAGTGGTACCATGCCACAGAAACTCAAGACCTTAGTATTGGCCCCAGTGTCCCATAATGCTGGACACAGCTTGACTACATAAACTATAGAACAATTACTATCTCAGACAATCCACTGTTGCATAAAGATCAAGGGTTAGGAGAGAAACACAGGCAGATAAAATAATACGAGGAAACCATGAAGTTAATTCAATTGACATGACACGAAGTTCTCACAGTACATCAGGAGATAATGGTTGCTACTTTAGAGCAAACAGTGTGGTAAAAGTCAACCTTAAGAACGAGCATAAAGTGATTTAAAGAGATTGGTTTAGACCATCTACAAAGTGTTTCTTCCAAGCCTACAAGGTAGCACAGAAAAAAACCACCTACAATTGCATGCTGGAGTATTGAAACTGGCATCCTTCATCAATGGGAAGAATAGAAGTTGATCATTCCATTGTGAATCAGAGATGATAGAGTGGAAGAGATGTTTCATATTTTGTTCAATTCAGATTATTATTGCATTCTGTCTAAACTGGTGAATTTGAACTATTGAACCACTTTGCATGATAAACAGTAGAACTCCTTATCTGCCCTGAATCATGATGCAGAAATGGGTAATTCACACCTAGCTTTGAAAAAGCTTTCAATTTAAATAATGATCTCCTGTTTTAGGTCAAGTGCAAAATCCTACTAAAGTGCAAATCACAAGCAAACAAACCTATCTCAGCTCTTAAAACACCACAGCTATATTCTATCTCATCCCCCCAAAAAATAAATCAGTAATTCAAAATAATGGCATTCTGACAAAGTAACACCTTGTCTATAACTTATTTCTCTTCATATGTCTTTTGGGGAAAGATTTTATTAAGCATATTTTAAAGTTTAATGAATCATTCTCAGTTTTTTGTTTCTGTTAATTTTACAGGCAATGCATGAAAGTCATTCTGAAACAACAATACCCCTTGTGTGTAGATGCAAGCAAAGCCACAGGCATCTTCTGAGCTCACAAACTGTTTTATCCAGATTTATAAGCTACAGTGATCTCTGTTGCCTTTTTTCATTAAAGAAAGTGCAATCAGACATGGAAATACTCTGCAAGGTGATTTGCTTTCACATGAAACACTGAGTAACAAAGATGTCTTTGTGCATGACATGCTTTCTACTTCTTCCCCACTTCTTGTCTGCATTTTAATCCAGGTTAGCTTTTCTTTTTGGTAGTTTGGACACTGCAGATGGCTTTAATGAAATAAAAATGCCATGATGCAAGCACATAATTTTACGCAGTAACTTCCCTACCAGGAACATGGGTATTGTAAGTAGCTGAGTTGAAGCTGAAAATGATTAAAATATTGTGCACTAGGTTCAGTTGTGAAACTGAATTGACATTGCAAAAAATGCCAGTTTATTACTGAATGGATAAGCAAAGTGATTTCACCCTCACTTTTTCAGCAGCCTACACACATCCCCTCTGCATGCTTGGTTTCACAAGAGGGTTAGAATTCCTGCTCTTCTCCTCTAGCCCCCACAGCAGACACTGCCCTAGGCCTGAAAAATTCTTTGTGACAAAAATACCACTGAAACTCATTTCTGGGGGGAAAACATTTCAGCTGTAGAGCTTCAGGACTTGCCTAAGGTCGGAGTATATTTCTCAATCATTTGTTCCCTATAGAGAAAGGGATGGCTTATATTTGCCAAAAACACTTTTCAATAAGCACTGCAGAGTACAGTCAGTTCCTGTCCTAATACAAGTGTTTGCAGCATATCAAGAGATACTCTGACACCCTAAATTCCATAAATTCACCCTGGGATGTAGTTTCTTAGCAATGTCTGCTCATGACACTTAATTCTTCCTTTCACTCATCCAATGGAAGCAACATTCCGTGCTTATCTCATTCTCAACATCAAGTAAACTTAATAATCAAGAAACTCTTTATTTAATGAAAGATTAAGGTCAGGCATTGTGACGCTAGATTAAAAATAACACCCTTCAAAGAAGTAAACAGAGTTTTAGTCCAGACATAATGATCAGGTGCCTCTCTAGCAAGAGGGAACCTGTTTTATCTAGACTCCCCAAGACTTCCACTCTGTCAAAGCTGAAAATTTACTACACTCAGAAATACTTCTTCTTGTGAACATTATTCTTGATCTAAAGCTGGACAAGATCATTATGTACATCCCATCTCACAAGATTTTATTTTTCTTTTGAAGAGCTATAGAATTTCCACTACCATTATCCAGAATCTTGTCATACTCAATAGCAAACATTCTCTCTTTTATTGTTTTCTGCTTTATTTACAGTCAGATGTTTTTAAGAATAAAAGAAGATATTTAAATAAAAAATAAAATTTCCAATTTGTTCTTGCAAACATGTCAGTCTTCACAAGTGTTTTCAAATAGGTTAAAATATGTTTACAATTATTTTATTAAATAGTAGGATTTATGCAGCTCTAAGATCAAACAGAAAACTTTTATTAGGGAAGCTACCTCCACTAGCTGTTTGCTATTTTAAATTACTTTTAACATTCAATCTTAACTCAAAATATTAAAATTTCTAAGCCTGGTGTAGAGAATGTGTAAAGTTGTGTTAAATTTTTCTGTAATTTTCTGAACTTTAACTCAGTTTAACTACATGAATTTGAGAACTCGTAATCTCTGCACTGTTCAGTATTTTTAATAAAATATTTTTTTTAATTGCTATAAAGTTATGGCAATTTAAATTATGGAGTTTATGCTTTACCTTGCATGAGTCTAGGTCAAATAATGTCAACTTTGTTAGACCACTGGGGAAAAAACTTAGATTTCTGGATAGCATCTTGGTGAAGAAAATCAAGTTGGTTAAACAATGATATAGCCATGCTATGAAGACTCAGATACTGGATATTAAATATCAGTCTATCTGTGTGTCTTTGACAGTGGGACGAGATGATTTTCAAGGTCTCTTCCAACCTTGATGATTCTGTGATTCTGTGATTCTTCTTAAAGAAAGAGTATATCTAGATAAACGTATTCTGATTTTGACATGATCCTCTTCTATCTAACTCATGGTGACTATCAGCATTTAAAAACTCCAAATATCAGGGTTTACTCAAGATATTGAAGTAGCAGTTTCAGTTCCCAGAAGTGGAGTTGACATCTCCTTCCTATTTGGTGAGTCTGAATCTTCTATAAACCACTCCAAATATTCTCAAGTCCATTGTCTAGATCAATGACAACAAAACTAGTAAAATCTCAAAGTCTCCATCTCATCGCTTAGCTTTTTATGCAGTCTCAAGTGTACTTTCAAAGAAAAAATAAAAAGCCTAATTTTCATCCAATCATGAAGTTTAATGTTATAAATAATGACTCTAGCCATTCTTGATACGTTAATATTTTGATACAAACAATTTCTTTTAAAAAAAAACCAAACCTCAAAAATTACTGCAGTTCTGTGTAAAGTATGGGGTCCATTTTCTCTTTTAAAAATTCCTGTTGCTTTTTGGTTAGGAACAAGGGAGAACTAGTAGAGCAAGGGGTGCCTGTGTTTTGGATTTGTGCTGGAAACAGTGTCGGTAATATAGAGTTTGTTTTGTTATTGCAGAGCAGGGCTTGCACAGAGCCAAGGCCTTTTCTGCTCCTCGCTCTACCCCAGCAGTGGAGAGGCCAGAGGAGCTGGGAGGAGACACAGGCTGGACAGGTGACCCTGACAAACCAAAGGGGTATTCCAGACCATATGACATCATGCTCAGTGCATAAAGTGGAGGGGAAAAGAAGGAAAGGGAGGACAATTGGGGTGATAACATTTGTCTTCACCAATAACCATTACACGGGATGGCTGAAGATTGCTGAACACCTGCCTGTCCGTGGGAAGCAGTGAATTAATTCTTTGTTTTGTTATGTTTGTGTGTGTGGCTTTTGCTTTCCCTTCTAGACTGTCTTTAACTCAGCCCCTGAGATTTCTCTTTCAGTCTTCTGATTCTCTCTCCCACCCCAGCATGGGGAATGAGGGAGCTGCTGCCTGCAGTCAAACCATGACACTGAGTCATAGGTATCTGTTTAAATGTCCTTTTCAGTAGTATAGCCAGAACTTTTTTTTAAGCTTTATTCAGGCAAGTTTTGTCAAGGCTTTGGACTGTAAACATGCCATCCTGCTTGTGCCACGTACTTTTGGAATACTGTGACCTGGACTACGCATTATTTCAGACGAGGTATTTTGATACTGCATTGGTAATTTATGAAGAAGCTTTATTAATTCTTTCTGCATTTGCCGTATTGTACTTTCTCTTTTCCTATTGGTCACAACACTTGTATGTAATAGCACGTGAGAGCTCAGCCTTCTATTCATGAATGTTAAAGTATTCACAAAAGCTAAAAGATGAAAAATGCTTGGGGAAAATGAACATGCAAAGAATTCTGTGACAAAATGCTTAGGATTCAGGCCACGCTCATCTATTTTCCTACTGTCAGATACCTTCTGCATCCTGTGTTCGGTTTCCTTTATTTTCCTTTGTTGACAGCTAGATTCAACATTCTCTCTAACGTAACATAATTGTAATTCCTGCAGAGAACTGATAGGAGCCTTATGGCTTCTGCCAAGAGAGATGAGTTCCCTAACTACTAAGCTACTTAGGACTGAATGACTTCTTGGACTATATTTAAGCAAAAAACAAAACAAAACAAAACAAACCCAAACAAGCAAAAAATCCCAAACAAACAAAAACAACCACAGGAAATTCTGCTCTATATTTCATAGAGCTGGCACACCACACCATTAGGAATCATGAAGATAAATGGTGTTAAGTCTCTACATGCGAGAAAGAACAGGATTTAAAGATATATCTAACAGGATTTAAAGATATATCTTTCTTTCACACTTTGTTCGGTTAAGCACATTTCAGTTTAGTGGGGTGGATTTTACAACTTCTAACTCTGTCTGGGAACACCTAACTCAGGATATCCACTGAAAAGGTCAGTTATTTGAGTAATTTCTAAAAGCCTTGAGCATTTGGGACATACTTCAGAATGTTGGCTATTGCCTGTATTTGCATTATTCCCTCCTCTATGATGAGAAATTACATTTGAAAAATATCTGAGACATGTAGGTATGAAAGATGCAGCAAGGTGATGATCGCAAGAAAGTTCCTTAATGTAGAGACATTCAGAGTTCCCAGTACATTGGGATCTCTGCCTCAATTGCATATTTCCACAGCTTGGCAATATGCTTTTCCATTATGAAAAACACCACTCACCTTGGAGGCTGAGAACTTAGTAAATATCAGCAATATACAAAATAGATTGGTGAGGAAAAAGAAAGTTTATATCTCTTTGAAATTCCAGGGGCCAGTAAATCAGAATCCAGTTTAAAAAATAAGCAAATTTTTTTTATATATACTTTTCCAAGTTTTCTGACACTTACTGGGTTTTATGAGGGCCCAAATTAACTTCCCTTCTGAATTTCCATTGTGTTCCATTGTTATGCTGGGCTTTTTTATCTAGCCCTTTCCCATAAAGAACATTTCTGTAAGGTCAGCCAGGTGTGCTTTTAACCTTTTTAAAGGCAAAGGCTGTTGCAGGAATCCCACAAAAGATACATCTCTGTTATCTGATAAATCAGTGAGAAAAGCCAGAGCTTAAACCAATTTCTCACAAAAGGGCCTTTTACCAGTTACCATTTAATTCAAAAAATGAGTGCATTGAGGGAAGAGAAAGAAGTTGATGAAGATCCACAGCTATCTAATGCCTTTTTTAAAATAGGACATTCATTTTAATCTGTAGTATTTACAAGCAATTATCAGCTAGAACATAGAATTAGTAGTTCATAGTTTATATGAATGCTTACTAACTTTTTGTTAGATAATTCTAAGCATTTCAATTTTATCTATAAAGTCAGTCTATGGGTGCTTCCAAACAGTGAACAGGAAAAATATTAGCCAGGCTCTAGGACTATAAAGCAGTCATAAAATGAGATTGAAGTTTGCATCCACTTTGATGCCTTTTACACTGACAGAACAGCTTAAATAAATTGTTCTTCATCTGAGTACCAAAATAGGAGAATGCATTCCCTGTCTACATTGTAACTCTTATTACATTTCTTTTAAATAAAGTTGCATAATTAGAAATAAGTATTTTCTGAATGTCTCCAGTGGCTGAAGTCGTAACAGAACTAGGATATTTTTAGGCAATTTTATATATGTATGTATGTGAATGTTTTATGTATCGTTAGGTACATGTATGGGAAGAGATTTCATATATATATATATAAGAATTAAAAGTACAAACGTAATGCAGCAAGAAAGTATTTAAATATTCCAGAATGAACAAAATGTTACAATGTCTCTGTAGTTCTCATGCAATAGAAGATATAAGAGCATTCAAGATCTCATGAGAAACTCAGAACATTTAAAGACATAATATCATGTTAATACATTCCTTTCTTATGAACTATGTTATATCACTTTAAACTTCATCTGCTTAACTTGTTCCTTGACATGTGATTTGTTTGGGGGGAACTTTAAAAGTATTCCAAAAGTTAGGTGTTTGTCTAATGGAATTTTGAGCAATCTAAAACCTTTGCTCCCTTATGGATCAATACAACAATTAAAACATCATGGATTTTCCTAAAATAACCAGTGTTTAGAGTGCATTTTGACATGACAAATTATTACTAAAGTCTGAGTTTTTATCCTCACTTTTTGGTCTATTTTGTGAATGCACTAAATTTTCCCACTTTTTAGATATGTAGAATGCAAACTTTCTGGGGTAGGAACCACCTGTACCCACATGTATATACAGCAGCTACCTATGCCAAAATTACTGTTTCTGTTCCCAAAATCTTTCATCTCCAAGCTTCACTCTTTGTCACTTCTAATCCAGCTTTCACCTTATCCTAGTTTCTTTGGACTGCTGCAATTTTAGTTTAGGTTACCTAAATAAACTACTTTTAACTAACACACCATGACAGCGTTTGTCTTAATTTTTCCTTGCAGGTATATACTTGGGCTACTTCAGGGCTCGTTAAGAGTTTTCAAATGCAAGAATTCTGGTTTTGTAATCTAAATAGTATAGAAATTCTCAGCCCATTTCTTTTATTTCTACCAATTCACAACTTTCACTCCATTTTTATTGGTTTACACATTGCTGCAGGCAAACGATTTGGAACACTGAAATTTGTTTTCTTTACTTTAACCTCTTTTTCTCAGCAAAAGGAGGTCTGTTACTCTTCCTAATGGTGCAGTTGCTGCAGGTAGCACACTTCCAGTGCCAAGCAGCCAACATAAGATGCAATGTTTCATGGTATAGAAATAGCTATTGAATCAGCACTAATTGTACTTTTGATGTCAGGTTCAACAGCAAGAACAAAACCAATCCCCACTAACCCACCAAAGTGGAACTGGTCTTTGCCACACAGGGAATATTTTCTAGAATTCATTTGTTGTGTATCACACCCATATTTTAAAAACCTAGTAATTTAAAATAAAACATAGACTCTTCATTTTCTTTCATTAAAGTATTGTGAAACACTCTTCTATATTTTAAATAATGACCAGTATTTAGCAAATATTTATTATCATTGGAAAAACATGCATTTTGTTTACTAGACATGTACCAGGCAAACAATGAATAGAGAATAATAAGGCTTCTGAAAATGCACCCACAAAGCTTTGTTTTTCAGGGTTGATATTACAAGTAATTAGCTTGACATTTAATAAATGACATTTCTGAGAACTGCTAAAGCTGACTTAACAGGCAAACAGAACAAACTTTTTTTTTTTTAGGGAAGGTAATGGCATTGTTGAACATTTTATGTAGGGTGATTTTGCCAGATCATGTTGCAGACATCTACATTCATGAAACACTTGAAATAATAATGCTTTCTGTTAGCTGACATTCTGGTATGGTGCTGTCTGCTTAGCACAAACCCTGATAAGAGTTCCTGTGGTAAAGCTGAACAGGCCCATACCAGAGCTGGAATTAATTTACCCTCAATTAAAACTGTGTGGTTTTTCCAAGCATTTCAAAAATCATAAACAATTCAGATAGCATTTTCACTTTGGCTAAAAAAAAAAAGAAAAAAGTAGATCTGTTGAAATTATATGTCCTTAAGCTTTTCCTAGGCTTTAGAATTTAATTTTATATTGGCAAGAAACTCTTTGGAAGGATCAAGAATGTATGTGTCAGCCTGGTTATCCAACCCAGAGGATAGGTTTGTTTACATGCAACACATTTCAAGGGCACTCAGAAAACCACAGTAATTCAAGAAATACATCTGAAATTTGGTCTCATTTCCTCCTTGTATTAAGAAGGAAATTAAGTGTTTATGTCATGACAGTCTCAACAGCTTTATTTTTGTGCATTAGAAATCTGGAAATGTCTTCCAAGTGCCTGTAATATCAGAGTCTCATTCACCCCGTTCAGCTGCTGGCTTAGCACACCCACACCTCACCAGGGAAGAGAATGGAGTCTTCAACCCAAATGGCAGAAATCTAGTTATAAATAGGGTCCCCATACAGCACATTTTCCTCTTTTTTTGTTTCTGACGGATTTTATGTCACTGTTTAAACATGGATGAGGCAGATCTACAAAGTTATCCTGCCTAAAAAGAAATGTGAGCAAAGGCACTGACCCTTTTCTTTTTCCTAATGCTAGAGTTCAATGATGGCCTGGTCTAGTGAATTGAGTGGCCTTGTCTTGAGACAGTATTAGCATGTACACAAAAGTTTGTTTTAGATATGGAGTACATAAAGTATGAAAGAAAGACAAAATGTGAAATGCTAGAATTAATGAAAACTATAGCAAATGCCCTACCTCCTATATTCTTAAGATTTGGGGCAAAGGGTAACATATTCCTTTTTCTCTTTCATTGCCTCCTTTGCAAATTGTTTTTATAACCTATAAGAAAAGGATAGTGAGCTCCACAAATGTAAAAAAATCTTAAAGGGAAAAAAACCCCATTTTTTTTTGGCAAAACCAAAATAGATCCTTAAAAGACTGATAGTTTTCAAGAAAATTTTCATTTGTAAAAAAGATAAAAGTTTAATGAAATCAACAGCCTGTAGTTTGCAGTAGTCTTGAAAGAACAGAACCATAACCTGAGAAATAAATTAATATAGGGTCTTCCATAGCAGTGTACAACTAGTGCTTGCAAATAATGAAAATATGCCACTACAAGGGCTCACCTCCACCAAAGCAATATTGGAATTACAAACAAAATAGAGGTTAAATTAACACACACCTGAATGCCTTGGGGGTCCCTCACTGTCATTGAACTGGCACAGGGGAATAGATAGAAGATGACCCTAAAATTTCCAGTTCAGAAAAGACACTGTGTCTTCAGTGACACTCCTTGACATCTCTCCTACTACATCTTTCAGGTCTCTTTTTGGCCCTTGCTGCTCTACATCTGATCCCACAGTTAATCTTCTCCCTTCAACTCCTTGTTTAGCTGGTCCCCTCCTAGCTTATCCAGCCCATTTCCAGCCTTCCAGCAACACCCTATTTCACAACCTTTCTTTATTTCAGTCATGTAAACCTTTACATTAAAGAACTCACTTTCTGCCCACAAGGCACTTCCATGGGCCTATTTTATTGTAGTGAAAATGCAAAAAACAGAGAAAAGTATAATGTATACATATGAATGAATTATGCTCCCTCAGAAAAAGTCCTTTGAACTGCAGTTTCTCTCCCTTCTTTCCCAGCCCTTGTCACCATGGTTTATTTTTCAAATGTGCTTTCACAGCAGCTCTTCACTGAAGTGAATGGTACTACTTTTGGACCTTGGTATTTGTGCAGTAATTACTATTGTTCAGCCCTGTGTTTAATAGGCAAGCGAGAGAACTACTAAAAATATAGCAGCCCTCATAAAGATTGCCTACAAATCCCTTCAGAAATACAAAGCTGTAGTCCCAAACAAACCCTGTTCCATTGAGCTAAGCTTTTCTGTTCAGCTGTAACGCAAAAATACAAGATGAAGAAGAAATAATACTGGGTCAGAAGAAACAGAGGAATGGAATAAAGACTGCAGTTCAAACAACTAAGGCCTTGGTTGGGAGAATGAAAGTCTGTTTTATCACTGCTGCAAACTGTTCCCTTTTCTTTTCAATTGCTTAAAAATCAAGATAACCCTAATTTGCTCTAAACAGCTTTTGATTTTATCAACAAAGCATCAAAGGGCCTGAACAATATGTAGTGTGAATATCTTTCGTAAAGGTCAAATTGTTTTCCTGTCTTAGAAAGTGAAATCTCCTCACCCTTTTTTATTTTATGAGTCAAACTTTGTTTGAAAATGCACCATTTACTTGCAGTGCTACAGCTCTTTCTTCTCCTTTCCCTTGTGCAAATCTTATTTCCAGCTAATATTTTCCTTTATGAAATGAAACAGGGTACACGTTTTCCCATAAAAAAGACCCATCAATTCTCTATCTTCATGTTACTAAATAAGTATGGGGGTTTTTTCTGATAGATGTATAAGCATGAACTGCGATGAATCAAGCAAGAAAAATAACCAGTTCCAGACTTTCCTGTTGTAGAATGGAAGTGAGCCATCATAAAACAGCCCCCACAAATTGTGCTGAATGGCTTGAAATTACACTTGTAATAGTGTTAATTACCCATAGCCCAACCATTTTAGGAGAGCAGAATTGAAAACCAGTTATGCAGGAATCTAAAAAGGATATCATCTCTTCATCTGACATTATTTTTTTCTCTTTGACAGAAGAAGTAGTCATTTCTCTTACACAATAAGAAAAAAGAATAGGTAAATGTGTCTGAGGCAGACAGGAGTAATTTGATTGTTTCTTAAAAACCCATTTATATTGAGGATCCAAATTGAATCCCAGCCTTGATGTTTTCCATCCTACCCAGGTGTGACTGACTACAGGTCACCTAAAATGGTGATGGAAAAGGGAATTAGAGCTAGATTTATGCTTCTGCTGAAGCTCAGCAACCAGGCATTGTCCCTTTAGAGAGGAATAAAAGGTGCAGCTGTTTTTACGCCGAGTGACCTCCAGAGAGAGTGTGATTCTGCAATCCCTGTGTTTAGTAGCGAGCCTGAGAAACATGCAAAGACCTCCAGATTTTGGCAGTCCTTCAGCTCTGAGGATCAGATTTTCAAAACTGTTCAGCTGTCCTAGATAAAGCAGTACCATCCAACACTTGGCCTTTCAGCTTCTGGCCTCTGCTGCATCAAGTCTTTAATTCAGAAAACAGATTTCCTATTAACATCATCTGCTAAGCCAGGGGAGGAAAACTGACTTTCATTCTAGAAGCTAATTTTCATCAAGGCATTCTGAAGTGCTAATTTTAATGTATTAGTTCACGTTGGACCTATCTGTAGGAAATATGGGTTTGGCACATGTTTATAGATATATGGCTTCTGGGATTCTCTTTTCTTTACAGCACCAGATCTGTCATAGCCTAACTATGAAAATATATATACTAACACTGACTTGAAAAAACTGAATCAGGCCTTTTTGGGCAGAATGAACCATTCTGGAGAGAACAATATCATCTTACTGAGTCAGGCCAACTGTAACATATGAGTGGTCTCGCAACCGTTTCCAGCACAGCATTATTTTTTCAAAGTATAAATCAGTGCTGCCTTATCTGCAGCACTTCCCTCAAATATTCCTCAATCATGTTTTAACATGAACGGGCAACATGAGTGTTGTTACCAGCCCTTCCCATCAAAATTGGTCAGTGATTCTCCTTTACAATGCGCTGTTTTCAGCTACTTTGAGAAACTGCAACTATTGAGGCTGACATTTTCTTTGCAGAGAAAATGTATCTTTAAGCAAACAAACCCAATCAAAGAAATTTTTAAAAGTCAAAAGTCCCAAAACAGACTACTAGACAAAAACTGAATTCTGTATTCTGCTAAAATTCATTATTCCTTATGACAGAAATAGAGGTGGGCAACAAAACAAAAAAGCTGAAGTAAGTTCAAATCAGTGCCTGACTGTGACTCATCTCTGTTCATGAATAAGGATGAACCAAGTCAATGAAAGGTTTCTGGCATTATGTCCTTATCATCAAATATGTTTGATTTCTCGCATATTTATCATCAGCTCCTTTGGCTTGGATTGTTTTTGGCTGATAGAGATGTTAGACCCTTGAACTAAGTCACATCTTGAGCTATCTCACTCACTAAAAAAGAAATGTTCTGCATTCTATCACTTTCATATGAGGAATAACTTATAGAAGAAATTAAAGAGAGAGAAGCAGACTCAAAGTTTAGTTCAAAAGATTTTGCTGAGAGGAGGAGGAATGAAAAATAGGCTCCAGGTCAACCTGCAAGACCTTTAAACCCTTGCAGGCCACAGTGAGAAGTAAAGAATCGGGGCTTCTCCAGAGTTTACACTACTTTAAACTCATCTGGTCCCTCTGCATTCTCTTACTCATATGATCTTTTTTCAACAAATGGGTAGAAGACAGCAAAAGAAGTACTTTACTCTTCTTCCCTCAGCCTCTCCTCAGCCTCAAGAGGTCCACGTAAGTACTGTAAGAAGCTATGTAAGCTTGCAGAACATTAATGAGTGTTTTTCTTCTTGTTATGAAGGTTTCAAACAAAGGCAGGTTGCTATTTATTTGACATTAACAAATAAAGAGATCATATCCATTCAGTAGTATCAACAAAGTACTCTCTACTACAAGAGGAATGACAATATTCGTAAGTTAGTATGTAGTTTAGACTCAAAGGAATTCAACCAAATCTGTGCAAACATTTACAGAATTAGTCAGTTTTTGTTCTGAGAAGATATAGAATTTTCTCACTGATTGTCTTACTCTACAAGACGGCTGGACTAATGTCATTTGCTAGAAATATTTTAGAATTAGTCCTGACATTTTTAATCAAAGAATTTACTCATTTTTTTTAACTGAAGACTTAGGTATTTAGCTAGTTTGACAGTTCCTTGAATATGTTTTGAGAAATATGGGCATTAATCATTGAATAAATTATTAGAAAACATATCTTTCTTGCACATTCCTAGCCATTTTCACCCCTATTTATCAGTTCCTAGATCTTAATGATAAAATCCACTAAGGCTAAGGAAAAAATCCTTTTTACCTCAATAATAGGGATAACCTATATTGTGTTTTTTTATTATATTGCAAAAAAATATGTTTATACATGCATGGACTTAGCAGGTTTAAAGGTATTAAATACCAGATTTGAAAAACACTTTTTCTTTGAAATCAGCACTGTGAGGATATAATATAAGACCTTTTAATAAATATATGCAACAAACATCATCTCACAGCTCGACTGATTCTTGGCTTCAACTTCCTTTAGCTACCGTACAAATGTGTAGGCAGTACCAATAAAAGAGTCAATCACTTTGACCAAAACAGAAGACTATCACAAACTGAAAACATGTCCTTTAAAAAGGACAGTTGCAAATTTTTTTGCAAGATTGTCTCACATTTTTCCTATTCCACTGAATGGGACCACAGCTCTCGGTGACTCCCAGAGAGGTTTCTCCTCTTCATCACGTACACTGATGTGCACAGCCCGAGTGGTGGGAGCAGGATGCTCAGCCTTGCTGGCCAGCAGACCTGGACCTGATAGGGAGGAAAAGTAATGCAGTGTGAATAGACTGCAACAGATTGCTTCCTCCTGTAATGAATGAGGGAGCAAAGCACAGCCCGTAATTGAGAGCGAGCTCCCTGCCTGGTCTGATCTGATCTGGGGGTGGACAACTCTGGGCTGCCGCTGAGGCAGCTTAAGGCATATTGTCACGCTGCAATTTAATCCTGAAGAACTATCAAACACAGGTTTTCAGAGCCTTTCTTTGCCTTTTCCAACAGTATTTGCAAAAACACAATGTGGGTATAGTCTAAACATTCCCGTTCTTTGAGACAGCAGTATCCTATTGATAGTAGCTTAAATCATTTCTTTTTTGTCTGCTTGCATGAAAATTTAGGTTTTTTTGAAATGTGTAAAAGACCTAAACAGAAGGCACTGCGAGACAGAACGGATGTTAACTCATTCTCATTACCTGTTTATTTCAGAATCCAATGGCTATTCACAGCCTTGCATTTCCTTACACCAAGATTATGGAGTGCAGAGTAAAGAGATCAGAGCAGACAGATCATTTTGCTGCAAGCAACAGCCTATCTGGGGAGTTTTAAGTGCAGTAGATTAAGAAAATGTTTAGTGGCTATCATGTTTCTGTTAAGCCCAGTTTAATCTCTGAAAGCCCCAAGAAGCATTTATGGCAAACACAATTTTATTATCGTTTCTATTTATCAAGGAAAGCTTGGGTCAGATAAGCGTCTTATTTTCACAAGTGTCAAATCTTTTTATCTATTTCTCAATGCCCTTTGACTGAAACAGATGAAACTGAGTAAGTTCCTTAAGTCTCAAAAGCATTTTGTCCCAAATTTTGCATCAGGAGCTTTTATCGTAGCTCTTTTTTCAGTCACAATATTTTTACTCAATTTCCGTGGAGGAAGAGGAGTTCAGGCTCTCAGCTGTCCCTTTTACTACAGCACCTTAGGCCAGTGAAAAGCTCATACAAGCTAAATTTAGGATTCAAGAAGTAAATGCTGGCAAAAGAAGATTCAGCTGAGGGCTACAAGATCCATCCTGCAAAATGGAGTTGTCAAACCGAAAAGGCTGGAGTCGAATTAGGCTGGCTGTTCGACTGCAGGACAGAGGATACATATCCAAGAGTCAGGATCAAGAAACAGGGCTGGAGCACGTAGATGCAGGTGTAAAGCCTCAGGATCACAGACCACAACCACACTCAAGTCCTTGAGGGAAAACCTAACCGATGGGAAAACCATCAGCTAAGCTTCCAACCTAGTACCCAAATCCCCAAGGGACAGACTGCCGGGTGATCTGACTGCTGTTTGGATTGCCCAAGTTAACCACGTAAGTTTTAGGAGGGGTCTGGTGCATGCTAGAATTACTCAGAACAGGAGGGGTCACAATGGTGCTGCCAGTGAGACAAGAGCTTGGCACGTGCTCGTGCATACAAAGAAATACCTCTAACAGCTCACAGGAAAACAGGCACCCTGCACTTTGGGTTGGAAAGGCACGTAAGAACAGCTAGCAAAGCTGACTCAGCAGGAGGGGATTAGGAGATAAATATGGGGTGTTGCTTCTGAGATACACGGATTTGCAAAAAAAAAAAAGTCTGAAACTAAAAAAAAATACATATGAATTTGTCTAGCATCAATGTTGTAAACCTTTTGAAGTTTGCAGAACATTAGGAAGAATACACTCAACATGAGGAATTTTATTAAAAAATCTCTCCTGCTAAAAGGTCGAGATAACTTTTGCTTTCTAATACTCACTATACCTTAATCATATTCTATCTATTGTCTGTACCAGAACAGAATTTATTTCTTTTTACCTTTGTGTGTGACCTGAAACCCAAGAATACCAGGTGGTCTAGAAGAAATACAGAATAAGGCCAAGGATCTGCTTTATAAAAATGAAAACAAAGAAAAATTTTATTTTTGTCTATCTCTACAAACTTACGTTGTAATCTAAAGTATCATGCTGTGTAGAATATAAATTTAAATTGTGTTTTTAAACACTTAAGAGCCAAAAGTAACCATTTGAGTAAACATTAACTTTTAGGTGGGAGACTTTTTAATACTAAAATCTCTAATAATTTCTAAATTAGCTGTTCTTATTAATGTATTTAAAGTCATAGTAATTCAAAAACTTTATGAGAATAGAAAATAAATTGGTGGCTGCATTCTAGTTCTTCACAGACTGACTTCTGTCATTCTGACTGCAATTATCTACTGCTCATGTTGGTATTGTGGGTGTGGAAGGCAAAGAAGAAAAGTAAACAAATCTTTGCCATGGTAGCACTGCGAAACACAAATTTGTCCATATTGGTAAAGAACACTGGGCAAGTGGCAATGCCTACAGAGATACTGTAGATGTTGTGTGAATAACGAGTGTCACTATTTTTGTGAAGCTTCATTCTCTCTTGGATGGGTGGGAGCAGGCTGGCCTGGCTTTTGCTTCCTCATAGCCATGCCAATCTGTCTCCTCATCTGTTCACTTGCTGCTCTGTGGACTAATTCTGTCAGTTCCAGATGTTTCATTAATTTTGCCATTAAAACAATGTCATGTGTAGCCAGTGGGTTGGGTAATTTTCAGAAATAAGAAAGTATATTCTATTAGAAAAATCAGTTACTGAGAACTACTTACTGTTCGTGAGTACCAGTCCCATATTTGCTGAATTTTAATGCAGTCATGGAGATTGTGCTTTTGGGCTCCATTAAATATGTAAATACATTATAATAACATGAATAAGTTTATCTAACATGTTTTAACCTATCTGTTAGACAATGGTTAATTTTGCATAATGCAGGACACATAAATTCTCATCCCAGGGTACAAGTTTGTTCCCACGGCCAGTTTCTAGAAGTGTTGTGAAGTAACTAAGAGCCACAGGAGCCTCCACGGGATAAGCAGAGCTTAGTTTCAGCTCTGGCTTGGAAGTAAGACTATGGAGAAGTGTCACAGCCAACAGTAACACAAAGTGCTTTTAAAACTGGAGAACCTTTTTTCCCCACACCTGCTGTGCAACCATGGTCGCAAGGATCCAGATGTTATCAAACCTGGGAACAGATAACAGGAAATTCATGGAAAGGAAATCACTATCACAATTCATGTCTGTCATTGAGCTTGGTTTTTAACCGTGCCATCTTGTACAGAAAGTGGGGTTTTTTCCTATTTTACTAATGTAACAGCCAAAATCATGTTCATGAAGATCTCGGATACAATATGTATAGCAAGTTACCAGAGGCTTATCAGATTTCATCAGTGATATAAGCAGTTAATTTTTCTTACCCCAAATCCTTGTGACACCCACCAAGGATAGTCTTCCTCCAGAATCATGGTACCAAATTCTGCTTATTACTGAGATATGTTACACTTCCAAAACCAAAATCCAGTTTACATGCCTTATCTTTAAATCTCTCATATTCTTTTATAATGCACTCTGGAAGTGGTCATGAGGCTGATCTCAAGTTGTTTGTGAATCCCAAGTGAGAGGGAAAGGTTATGTGAGACACTCCAGCTGAAAAAGGTTACCCTGAAAGCAACATAACATGAAATCACAAGTGTAGTTACAGTTTATTTTTCTTTGGGATGGTCTCCACTGGAACCTTACATGAATTCACAAGGATTTTGAAAGACTAAATGAGCTTTCCTGGAATTCTTGAACTTTAAAAGCCTGATATAAGATCCCTCGATAAAGAGGGGAAAGTAAACAGTGGAAACCCTTCAAAACTGTTGAATAAGTATTTTAGCAAATTCATTAAGGTTTGTACCTTTTAGATGGATGGAAGCAGGGGCAAATGAAAGGTCTTTCATAAACTAAAATTTTCTCTTTCTTTAAGAATATGTGGAAAGAAGCAGCCAAAACTCCCTGATACAGCTAAAATGTTTTCTCTGAGCAGCCATTTCATTGTGCTCATGCAAGGCAGATATAATTACTCTGCTAAAAAGATAAAATAAGTCTCTAAAACCACACGCTTAGATCTCTATATTCTCCTACCAACATTTTAATATCAAATTGAAATTGAAAATATTCCACAAAGAATGTTACTTCAAGTGCTAGAATTCAGATGATAAAAGGAAGTTTTTGTCAACAATTTTGAATCATTGTTAAAAAGATGTTTGAAATTATAATAAGGACATTTGAGAAACCTTTCAAGCTATCAAAAGCATAAAGGGTCAGATCTTCAGCTGCTATAAATTATCACCATCTTGTATACGTCAAGACAGCCAAAGATCTTGCTCTTTTTTCTAGATATGGTAAGTTATTGCATAACTGATAGTTTAAAAAAGCAAAGTATATACTGCAAAAATTGTGTGCTGCTTTTATTTTATTTTATTTTCAGTAGTGTTTTACTGCATTTCAGTCATATTTTAGTTTAGGTGTAGGGTCTGGACAGAGACCACAGAATTTAGATATGAGTTTGACTGCTAAAATCAATGAGAAAAAAGACCCCAGGAGTTTAGACTAATTAGTTTATACATATAAAAGGGAAAGTTCAGTTCTTCCTCCTGTAAGAATGTAAGTCTTTCAAATATATCATTGCCAAGATAGTTCATCCTGCATTTTTCAGTGAAACCTTGGGAGTAATCTATATATTGAAGAAAAAGTAGTGAACTCCATAAAAAATAAATGTAAACAAAGAACTCCTATTCCTAGATTTTGTAGAATTTTATAATTTCTCAGAGAATGCAAGGTAAGAAATGTACAGTAAATAGAGCATGTAATCTGTAAAATGGCAGTAAACATCTTATTTGGTTTTGAGAGGAAAAACAGTTAATAATCCAGTCAATTATCCCAGGTCTTACCTGAAAAGTTCAGAAGTTCTCCAAAGCTCTTCTCCTTGAGTCATTTCCAGACAACAACTTAATCTCTCCATGAAAACAGGCAATGACATTTCAGAGATTTAAAATCCATATATTCCTACACATACAGGCACAGCCAGTTCAAGAGAGACATCAAGACGTCATGATTTTTAATAAGAGTATGAGAAACTTCTCAGGAAAACAACAAACGTATGCACATACTACAAACATACGTCTTCTACAGTGTCACTCTGTGTTTCATTTTGGACTTCAAACCATTTTGCAAGTGGGCCACACACTCCACATAAGTCTGGTTTATATTCATCAGAACAGAGAACAGTAGACCAATTTTAAGCACCCAAATTGCTTTAGAAAAGATCTTGTTAGGAATGTACACATTCAGGAATTGTTTCAGAAGTACCAGAGATAGCAAAAACATTCAAAAACCTTCAAATATTTACTCTGTAAGTACATCTTCTTTCCCATTGCCCCCTTCAGAGCTTTCCCTAAACAATAAAATTATTCCCTCTATACTTCCTTCCCATTTACAACCCCAAATGAACATATTCTAACTTTAAGAATGTTTTATATCTTGTTCTGTGTTGACACACAGAGACAGATGAATTTGGAACCTTTCTGTTTCACTTTGTGTCCACATAATCATATCACAAGTAGAGTATAGGCGAGGTGAAGTTGAAGAAGCTCATTCCTCTAAGCCCCATCATGCCAGTCCAGCACACTGCCAGAGGTGAAAAATACTGGGAAGAAAGAAACCGAAGCCCATTAATTTCAGTAGAACGGTGTGTGGAATACAAGTGTGACCTGTAACTTGAAGTAAAACATATATTGCTCTTTTCTATTTAAAATGTGTATGTGTTTATTTAACACAGGTAAAAGTTGGTTTACTTTCAGTGTCATCAGTAAATTCACACATTCTGCAGGAGACTTAGACAGGCTGTATATCTTTGGTCTTTTTATTTCTGATATTTCTTCAGGTTTTCAATCTCTTTTGAATAGAATTACCCTAAACCCATTCTTGTACAAGTCATACAATTTTCAGTCTCTTGGTTCTTGTGATTCTTAACATGTCATTATCTCCTCAATCAACACAGAATTTTCCTTGGAGACTTTGAATTTCAAATGTGGAAATCCAGCAGAAAACTTCTGTCTTTTTCATAAAGTTTTCCAGATTTCTTTATGTAGAAGTACATAAAATACAAGGAAAAGTTATACAGGACACCCAGAACTTCCCCAGCATACAGTACACTACTGTTCCAAATACCAGGCACACATCTTTTATGAGAAGAATTAATATTAACATCAATCCCTTGGGTTTTCCAGCTGTTGCTATCTTTCCTCTTCATGGGCAAATTTGCAACAGGTCTCCCACATTTTGACACTTTCATTTCATACCTCACAGTTTTATTAGGATTTTGAGCTCCAAAAGATAGTTCACCTATTTGCTCTATCTGGAAGCCACAAATCTCTGGGTACAGTATATAAAGATGTTGGAAAAGGTAGTGATGGAGTGTAGTCAGATACACGCAATTATCCTGAAAGCATTCCAGAATGTGACCAGTACCATTCCCCAATGTCTAGAGCAGCAAACCCAGCAGTTCTGCCAGCCTGCAGACTCTGGTCTCACAATTTGCACATTGCATCTTTTGCTCAAAGATCAGCCATTCTGATATTGATACACAAGGTATAGAGTCAGGTGATGACAAAATCCCGCCAAAGACTATTTGTAATGTTTCTTTCAGACATTTCTCTTGCATAGCCTTTTTATAAATGCAGGTTTGTGTGAGTGCAAGCAAGAATGGTTGCAGATTTCCACTGCTAGGTTCCTTTTCAGCCATCTCCTAAAGAAGAGGTGTTCCAGGTCACTACTGGTCCCTGAAAGCTGTTTGTTCCCTTTCTTACTATGTATCTTCAAGCTGCCTTTTCTTCACCTCTATTGCTTCTTCTCCCCTCAGCCAACCATCATAGTAGATAGCATGCTGAAATATTAATAATAATAATATTCTCTGTGGTTCACATCCAGAAGCGTCATTGTCTCTAAATGAAGGTAGAAAGTGAAAGGAAGGATTTGGACATGACTTACGGGAGAAACAAAACAAAAAAAAAAATAGCATATCAGTTACCTTTGAATGTATGGTTCAAATTCTAAACAAACCTGTACAACTCTGATAAAAGCAGGTCTCTTTCTGCAGCACTGCTGCTGTTCTGCTCAATTAAATATTCAATAATTGTATTCTCTTTCTTCTTGCAGCGACCCTGCTCTCTAAAAGCACAACCACTTAACAGCCAGAAACATTGGCCAAGGCCAACGCTAAGGCAGAGCATGAAGTCATAAACATGCACAGATGTTACTATTTGAAAACATTAAAGAGCTACTGAAGTTCCTGAGCACATCCCAAGTTGTGTTGATATCAGCAGTAATGAGTCATAAGGGAAGAAGATGCTACTAAAATTACATGCCTGGGACACTTTTCTTTGCCACTTACATTTAGGAAAAAAACAACAGTGTCTTTAGAAAATCTTAATGGGGAGGAGAGCACTCTGAAAATGAATAAATCTGCTTGCTTGTATTTATGCAGTAAAACAAATACAATCCTGAAGCATTACACATTTTTGATGATTTCATGGAAGCCTCAGGAGATCTAATTTCACAAGTATCTAAAAAGGTTAGTGCTGAAGGTTACAGGAAATTATGAAATGGATTATTTTAGGGAAAATTTTATTTAATGGAATTTGGGCAGTTTTATAAACACAGCAAAGAAAGGGAGACTACTCACCTATTCTGCGCCAGTCCTTCTCTGATGAATAATCGCATTGAGTCTACTGGTATATTCAGTTAGGTGAGCGAACACACTCAGGAGGTCTTATTTTTTTAGAAGTCCCTGAACTTTTTCCGAGTTCACTTTAATAACAGCTCAAGCCTATTCCACCATGTAGAAACAGGGATTTCATGACAAGCATGGAAATTTAACACAGTGTGCTGATATAGTTATGCTCATGCTATTCTTTCTGTGGATATCCTTGGATTACAGAAGAAAGGTTCTCAAATTAAAAAAATATTAAAAGAGGTGCGACCTAATAACTCTGTTCTCTTTGGCAAGTATAATTTGAGGTTCCAGAAAGCTTTCTTTAGGGGAGAAAGCTTAATCTCTGAGAGAGTCTTGACCCATTATCTGCTAAAGAACTATAATTTTAACTGAGGCAGGGTAGAGCTAATATTGTTCATTTTGCATTTTCACCAGTGCAAGGATAAAGATGCAAAGAAAAAGAGATAATTTAAGCTACCACTATGTTTCTAACTGAAGGAATAGGGTACCAAAACTGCAAGAGAGTACAAGTCCATGAAAATAATTATTTCAAATTTTTTTCCCCCTTTGTTGTTGCTGTTATTCAGCAATTCTTTTCTTCCCTTTTCTCTGTTGTTTAGGGATTCTCTTTTTAGAAACAACTTTACGGTAGACATTCTCTCCATAAACGCTCTCATTTTGTCTTGTTCCTAGAGAGATCTACTTAACCACACAATAAATTGGCACATATCAGTCAACATCTCCTTGCTGGAGATGAAGTTCCATGTCACCTTTTACAAAGGAATCACTTATATGTTCAACTATCCATCACAGTATCAGTCTCCTCTACCCACTTTTCTTTGCTGAGGTCTGACTCTAGATAGGTAGATATCCAAATTTAGTTAAATACATTTCATTCTAATTATCTATCTAAACATCTAGATGGATGGGTACTTATGGAGAAGTTGGTTTGATTCAGGATATTTGAAATGAGTTGCAATTCTCCATAGGTAGATAGGGGTAAAAGAGTGCAGGTTTTTTTACTGTTTGTTATTCATAAACTATGCTTATAGGCTGGGAATATTATAATGTAGCTCATCAGCTGCATAAATCTATTAATGGACATAGAAAAGTACCAATGTCAAGCCACATGAGAATGTGGAGTCATGACAAAAAAAGTCAGCAGTGGGCAAAGAGCAAAGTACTGAATTACCTTGTGTTTAAAAACTTACATGTAAAACGAAAAACCTGTCACTTTCTTGATCCATGGCTGTCAGTGGAGATAGGTAGATGCAAGCCTTGCTAATTTTGACAGGCTTCTCAGGGAATGTAGGGCTGAGCCTCACAGAAAGTGGTCTTTCAGGTAAGTTATACAACTATTTTTCTAATAAAAAATCTTGCTGGAAAACCCTTACGGCTTGCCTTTCTAAAACCTTTGTTGTCACAAGGGTTGGCATTGTTTTCCAAAATAAGAGGAGCACTCACAACAGTCTAAGTCCCAGCTTTAATAAGGTACAGAAAGTTCCTGGGAAGAAATTGACCTGTTGCATTTCTGTTGATAACATGAAAATATATATATATGTATGTATGTGTGTATGTAAATAAGGTGATTAGAGTTTTTAATTATTTCACTTACACTGACTTATCTCCAAGGTCCTGATATTGAATAAGATAACAGTGAAACCAGCAGCTTTCTCAGAAATGCCACAAGTCCCTTATTAAAAGGAACTTCATCATCTGACTTTTTATTCTTTTTATTTCCATTTAACGAGAATTTGTCGATTTTGTTGAATGAAAATCACTAGCTTGTTCTTATAGAAAAAATATGAAAAGGGAAAATTAATGAATTGAGCTGCAGTTTTCAGATCTTGAAGCTCCTTCTGCCCACCAAATTTGTGTTATAAGCTTAGCACCCAAATATGAAAGTCTTGGCAAGAGCACATCCATCTTTGACCCAGAACTTCGAAATTAGACTTTACACCTATTTAGCAGCTGGTCACTTAACATTGGCCTATTTTATGCAAATAGTCTTCCATTTAAATAACAGTCATTTCCATTTATTAGAGTAATTCAATTTTCTAAGGAGAGTCTAATAATACAGCTGCCCCATTATGCCATGAATGAATGTCGTCAAATACTTGTAATTATATTTTAAATATGTCACTGCTATTTAGTATTCCGTCACACCTGCAGCACTATCAGTTGCTCACAGATGTGAAGTGCAGAGATCCCTGTCTTATCTAGAGAACATACGGGATAGGTCTCTGTCCTAACAAGGATCACTGTAATGGTGCATTTTGTAATGCTCATAAAGGGAAAATTACTAGAGCTTTAATGAAGAAAAGCTGAATTGACAATCATTTTACAGACATTATCTATAGGTAGTTCAGCAGAGGTGAATTACAGCAGCATTTGCACAGTATTTTAGAGAGTCCTTCATCCATCTAAACTGAGCCTGGATTTGCTGCTGACTGTTAGACCACAAAAGAGGGGTGCATTTACAAAGCCTCAACTGCCCTTAATTAAGAAAAAATATCCTAAAGGTCTTTTACAAGTAAGCTCATGTGAGACCTTCCTCAGGAGGTGTATCCTTAATCAGAGTTTGTCGTAGGCTCCTAGAAGCTCATGACTCCCTCTTCCACCAACCCTCTGTTCAAGGTGCAATAAGAGAGACTTTTCATTCTCCTGTTGACTTCATTGCTTTTATCCCACATTCCTTCCTTTTTCCCTTCTTTGGTGACCAGCTGAGAATCCTTTCAATGGTAAGAAACAATCTTGTAAATCAGGTGAATCATGTGAGTTTTCAAGAATTGTAACAAAAATTGCCATAACACTGCACTCTGGAGAATGCAGCTAGCAGTAATTTGGATGTTTGTGCTAAACACAGCACAATTTAAATATTTAAACACTATGATGAGGTTTGATCTTCATAAGTCAAGAGAATCTAGTCTAAAAGTATTATCTGCATCCTGGCCTAGTCACTTTCCAAACTTGTGTAGAGGAGCAATCCCAAATTCAAAGCACCTACAAAGACAGGCAACATGAAATAGGAGGAAAAAGAAAGAAAATGCAGCCGTCCTCAAGTGTCTTTCCCCTGAACATTACGATTTAATTATTTATGTGAGACATTTTGTTTGACACTGGCTCTAGAAGGGATGTGCAAGAGGGAGAAGTTTCCTAGGTATCTTGTCTCAAGAAGGATATGATCTTGTCAGGCATAGGAGAGGCACAAATGTAGTGCTCAGCAAATTTGTTTTCATTAGAGAGGCTTAGAAAGCACCAATGATGTACCAGAGGTCCATAGGACAAAAGCAGAGCTTTGGAAGAAACTCAAAGATAATGAATAGAAACAGTGTAATTTAGCAAGAAGGAGAGAGACAACAAAAGGACTGAAAGTGTACAATAGACTATATGGGTGATCTGGAGAGATACACCGTCTGCAGCCAGTGCAGCTAGAGACAGGAATCCCGGCAAAATTGGTGATGAGAACCAAGACTGGCAGTTGCAGGAGATAGGTCAGAAATAAGTCACCAATATAAAATGGTAGTGGACGCAGTGCAAAGTCCTTTAGGGACAGATGGAAAGCCCCTGGCACCCCCAATGTGGAAAACAGTGTACTGAAAGAGATGTTGTAGAAATAAGCAGAGGGATGGGCAGAAAATTAGAAGAATGTTTCACCGAACTCTGCAAAGGATAGTATTTTGAAAGGAAAGATAGAATTGAAAGTGACAGTGGAATAAAGGAGAGGAAAAGAGTGGAAGACATTCCAAGCAATTCCAAGATGTGGCTGGCTGAGAGGAGTTTCAGAAAAGTGCTGAGACTGAAAGCTGATTAAAAGTGACTCAAGATGCAGTTACAGAAATGAAGTAAATACTTCTGTTTGCAGAGCCAATAAATTTAGATTGTTAAGGAGATGGAGCAGTGGAAATTATTGAAGGGAGTCTTGCCTGCAGCTTGAGGCATCGTGTAGGTAATTATGTGGCCCATAGCATCTATAAATTTTGTAATCTGATTTAACCATTCTTTTTAGGTTTCTATGGAAAACAACAACATGTACTTAATTTCTAATCATCTACCTGCAGAAAAAATTATCTGTGAATGCATGTAACTTCACTTTGTAAATGCCTGCTCCATCACACTTCTCTGCATAATTTCTGTGTTTATTTACATGGTTTAGTTTTGTTGATTACAAGTAAAAAAATTATCACCAAGATGGTGCCTGCATGACAAAATTAATGTATAGTATGATAAAGAATGATTTATCTTTTCTCCTTGCAGCTGCTTATACATTTGAACTCTTTTGTGAGCACAAACTCCATAAGGAAATGTTGCAGGAGTAAATATTCATCTCCCATCAGTCGCAGGAAGGCAAGTCCCACTGACTCCAGCAGAAAATAGAGCTAGACAAACTCAGATAGTTTTAAGATCCTGTCAGTAAAAGAATTGAAAAATCATGTGACTCAGCTTACAAAATAGAGAGGCACAACAGACTAAAAATAATTGCAGAGGCTGCTAAATCCAATTTGCACTTGATGCTGACCTTCCTCACCTCAGACCTTTCACACTCCCACTGCACATCTCTGTTGTCCAGGTTCATGCCGCATCATCACCCCCAGCCTGTTTTGAGCTGGTTTAACTCCCCAGGCCTGCATTCCACAGATCCAGGTGGAAGTGGACACTGAGACAAAGCACGGAGCTCTGGGCAGTGCAAGGGAGAAGGGACTGCAGCAGCTCTGCCCTAAGTAACTCTGCTTTGGAACTGCTTCAACAGGAACAGACCAACAAGAAGACAGAGGTGCCACCAGCCCTACAACCAGAACACCTGACACCATTTTCTAGTTTCAAAGTTCATTTTTCACAGTCCAGCGAGAACATTATAATGCACTAATCTTCTGCAAGCTTAGAATAAACTGCTGCTTTAAAATTTAAATAACATTTTGGAGCTTATATCCCACTATTAGAAAAAAGAATTGTGAAATGTGGCTTTCTTATCTTCCCCAAAAGTTTAATTGATTTTATGGAAATGGAGGATTGTACCTTGAGCACTCTGGCTGCAAGCTTTAGACTTTTTCTTGAGAGAAGAAAATTGGTTAATACACTGTACTTACATGACTGTAAAGAATTTGGCTTATTTCCACATTCTGAGCTACCACGTTCTTGCTGATTTCTTAGAGTGAGGAGTATTAAATACATATTGAAAAAAGTTTGTATTAAATACAATGGCTTAAATGGTATTTAAATAATTAAGGTTTATTTTTTTCAATTATAACTTTAAATATTTTCTTTAATTTTTAAAATTATTAAATTGTTATTATCTATAGCAGTCATAAATATATTCTACATTCCTCTTCAGCTTTATAGGAGTCTATAGGATTGCCTCTCTAATTAAGCAGTATTTTGAATATGAACTAGCCAGTACCTAAGCCTAAAATATCATTTTCAATGATCTGGAAGAAAATACAAAAAGATTGCTGGTAAAACTTGAAGAGCATGCAAAAATTGGTAGAGTGGCAAGTAGTAATGCAAATGTTCCATAGAATGACCTGTCTCAACTGGCTAGGTGGCTTCATTTGAACACAATAAGCTTTCATAAGGAAAAAATGCAAAGTCATAAATCCAGGCACAGGGGATGCAGGTCATATTTATAGGATGGAACACTGAAATAAAGTGATTTTGAAACTGTAGGTGGGTTAGAAACTGTCTGTGAACTCCCAATGCAGTGCTGTGGCTAAATAAACTAATTTGACACTAGGGAAAGTAAAGGGATATTGAAAAGAAGTAGGTGTTTTTCATTATTTCCAAATTCAAAAACGGGTGTCACCAATGCTGTAGCATCGTGTTTAGTGTGGGGTTTGAATTTTTAAAAACATATGGTAAAACTGAAAATATACAGAAGTTAATTAAAGCATATTTAAACACCTGAAAAGTCTGCCTTAAGGCCAGATAAGGTCAATATGCTTTCTTTAATCAAGAGAATGCTAGAAAACTACTTGTTCATGCTGAAAGAATCTCTGAGTAAACCAGCAGAAAGTATGGAAGGAAATAATCTTAGTCTCAGCTGTTTAGAGGAACTTTTACATGTCACGTATACAGAATTCATGCTGATAAATGGCAACTAAAAGCTCTTAAATAGTTTGATTCTGTAGCTGTAGAAGATGTTTTCCCTTTCTTCCTGTGAATGCTGCTCAATATAAAGGATTTCATGGCTCTTAAACGGAAAGATTGACAGTGCTAATTTCCAAGAAATCAGGTAAACGGCCAATGCCAGAGTTAAGGAGAAAATATTGCCTTATCATGAATCATGTTCAGACCAGACAGTAAAGAAACAAGTTTGATCACCAGCTGCAACCACGATGAGAAATACATTTTCTTACACCACTCCTTCATAAAGAAGGGACAAACGAATCTGGAGTAGGCAGTCAAAGAAGGATTAAGATAAATTCAGATCTGAAAAGGTGATGGAAGTGTACACGGAGTCAGTAAATGGGGGTAACAGGAGTTGCAGGGATGTGTTTTGGGGTCTGTTGATTTCTTTTAAAATAACATGACATTGGAAATACAGGAAAATACAGAAAAAGTTGAAAGGATAATTCCTTTAGAACCACCTTACAAAACATAGCTAATACCAGTCTTCCAATAAAAATTGGATTTCTTGTTTGCTTGCAAACCAGCAACACTTTTTACTCCCAACAAAAAAAGATTCAGTACACCTTGTGTGTCAGTTATCAATTTCTCATTACCTTACTTACAGTAAGAGAAAATCTTCTGTAATATCAGAAGTTTTGTACAACTAATCACAGTCTATATGTGCCTACATGAAAAGATTTCAAATAGTAACTGGCTTTTTAATCAGACAGAGAGTTGTGGCAGAATCCAACATGTAGAATTGAAATGAAGTGCACTTGTTTACACTGAAGGTACCTGTTGCAAGATAAAAATCACGTGTTACATTTTCCATAATGTGGAATCTTTAAATCAAGATTTAATGTTTAGCTAAAAAAATACATGTCAAAAGTTACAGCATCATGCAAGAATTCCTCAGGCACCTTATGCAGGAAGCGAGCCTCAATTATTTTTCCAGCTTTGAATTCATTGAAACTGTAAAAAAATAGAGGCATTCCCAAATCCCACTGCAACAGAAAAGATAAATTGCAACAGAGAGAAACAGCAGCATATACAGAGACCTTCGACCATGTACTAAATGAATCCTCATCTGCTGGAGTCGGGTAGGTGACCCAGCTTTCTTGAAAATTCATTTTGTAAGAGGAATGGGGGAAGGAAGACTCAGAAGGGTAAGAGGGACATCAGAAATTAAAATGAACATCCATATGTTTTCATATGTCCTCAGACTACATCTAATAATTCCAAGGACACTCATAATTAACCAAGGATAGGGCATTTCACTTCAAGGTATTGTACTTGCATTGACTAATCATCTAGAAAAACTCCTAATTTGTTAGGTTTTCAGCATCAACTTCACTTTTAAAGGTTTAAATATTGTTCATTATGAGCCTGAAGTATTCTGCATGATGTTTCCAAATAAATTCTTTTTCTATCTTTAAAACATTCTTTGTTACAGAAAATAGCATGAAATATTAATATGTAGCAATTTATTTTAGATTATGCTGATCTTATTTTGACAAATATATGGTAATATTTATTGCAATAAATAATAATAACAATGTAGATAATTTCTGCAGGGGAAGAAAATATATACAGAGAAGAAATCTATAATTATGTAAAATACAAAATGCAATATTTTTTGTGACAGCAGGTTCCATGATAAATAGCTGGTAGGAAGCAAATTAGAGGGAAGCAAAGGAGGTAAAATAAAAATTATCAAATTATTTAGATGTATAGCACAACCATTTTCTTCCTGAACACAGACTCACCATATTTGAAAACAAGGCTTTGGTCAATATCACAGACCCTGAATTTAAAGCTTCATAGATTATTTTTACCTAAAATCATCTTACAATTAGAGCACAGGTGAAATCATTTTTTAAAATGGGAGTGCAGAAAGAAAGTTCCCCTTCAACCTTCACATTGTGGCAATTCCAGACAAAACCAGCACTACTTTCTGTGACTGTAAATTCTGCAGAGCCTTTGCTTCTCCCTTCAACCCAAGGATGTTCAGAAATATAACCTGTTCCCTTACCCTCCTATCTGAACAAAAAAGAAATGGCATTTTCTTAAGACATCAATTTTTACCTCTTTCGTGATGACTTATAAGATTGCAGTTTCCCTTTTATTCTGTCAAGCAGACATCTGTATTCTCATTGCAGCTGACCTCTGAATGCACCATGGGAAGCAGAAAAGTTTGATACCATCACTGCAGGGTAACCTCTCGTTACAGAAACAATGACTACTCGAGCAGCAGGAGACTCTGTGAGAAACTTCTCAATTCTAATCATTGAAAAGATGACTTATTCATCAAAATGATCCCGGAGTTCTGGATCTGATTCTTGAAAATGACAATATTGAAGGAGCAGTGTTTAGTCAAAGGAGGATTTTATTAGAGCAGATGCAGTATCCAGGGCCTTTCTTTTCTGGGATGTCTCCAAGAAATGAACCTGCAATTCTTTATAAATTGACCACACAGTTTTTACCTCCAAACTATTATTTTAACCCAGGTTAGACTTACTCTGTCTGTGCTCCCTAGTGCATTCTGACCAATTATTAAATAGTTAGGAATAACCTTGGAGTGGTGTCATTAAAGGTATTTCTTCTCACAGGATGTTTGGAAGATGGCTGTAGGGAAGGTACACAATGTGTAGGATGACAGCAAAAGCAGACTTTTGGGGACACTCATTTTATCCCCTTTCTCCCTGCACTGATGTTCACAGAAAATCGCTTTTATTCACACACACACAAAGATGCCTTAATTTCACAAGGACAACTAATAAAACTTTTGAAAGGGAAAACCAAAAAGATTTTGTAACAGTTATCTGTAAAAGTTATAGTTTATCAACAGTAAAGCAAGAAATAAACCACTATATTTGCAGCAGTGTAGATAAAGGTAAATTATGAGGAAAAACAATATAATAGATAGGAGACAGAGACATGGATTGTTATGGGAATCTTCTGAGCAACTCTGTTAGAGGTTTTGCAAGCACATGCAGGATACAGACATAGTTTTAAAGGGAAAGAGCTTGGAATTTGCCCAACAAATCCCTGAAAAGAGGATCAAGGAAGGGGGAGACCCTGACAACTCAGAGGGCAGACAAGCTCAATACTTAAGCTTTATCACTAAAATATTCTACCTGGTTTTTATCACCTATTGAATGGTGCTATGGACACCACCACAAACGCTGGAGCTACTGCAAAGCGTTCTGTGGCTGTTATAATGTTGACAACATGCTGAACATAACCCAACCTGACTTCCTGACTTCTCTTGTTTCCCTAATATACATAAAATCAATTTATTAACATTTTTGAAAGGATTTACTAACCTAGTATATTTAAACAACTAATATTTTAAATAAAGCAGTTTCTCTTAATGGTTCTTCCAAGGAAGATATGCTCAGGCTTTTGATTTGTTGGGAGGTTGGTTGGTGGGTTGGGTTTTGTTTGTTTTTAATGGGGAAGCAGAGAAAAATACTCTGGGGCCACTGCAGAAAAGCACAACAGTGACATCACAGCAGTGCTGCCTTCTGCAAAGTTGCAGATCAATCCCAAAATGGTATTAGCTCTAGCAGTCACTTGGGAAATAAAAAACCAGGTTGACTCATAACTGCAAACTTTAAAGGCTAAGAAAAAAGAGGAAACTATAGGGTCAGCTGCAAATATCTGAAGATGCTGGAGAAAGAAAAGCATTATGTCAGCCTAAAGATAAACACATCTATGGAAAAGAAAATATAGGATAAATCCCAGTGCTGCAGGAAAGCATCACAACAGAATGGGGACCACATCACAGATACATCTGAGATGGAATAGTGTTAGCAGACACACAACTAGGAAATGCCCAGCTTGAGAGAAATACAATATGAAATATAATAGATGTAACTGACAAATGGAGTGGAAAGACAAAGCAAAGGTACTCTGAAGGAAAAATAAATCTATGAGAGATTTAATAGCAGCTCTGAGCACCTGTAATATAACCTTTCAAAACAGAACTTCTGAAGTTTTCCTAAAGGTGATTTGAGGTGGTGAAAATCATCACCACTGACAGATGCATACAGTTGCTTCCATTTGACAATGTGTAGATGGTTATCTTTGCCACAATCTATGCAGTGTAGTTCTTCACATAGAAACACTAAGTTCAAGACATAATATAGAAAATCTAAATTTAAGTTGTACAGAAACAACATGCACACTCAGAACTGTGTGACACTGAGACTTTCAACATTCAGAGGTGCAGAATTCTCTTCCTTTCAAAACCCCAATATTGAGATACTGCAGTTTTGCTCCATTTTTTGAAGTCAACACTTCTGTTTATGTAAATATTCTAACCAATTAAAGTTTTAAGAAGTGTGAACTTCAGATTCACGGATCAGTTCAACAAATATTTAAAGAACAGAATCAGAAGTTAGGATAGCATATCATACTAGTAGAAAATTCCCCAGAATGGGCCATTTAGCTAGTTTAAATCTCCAAGCTGAAGCCTTAACTAAGCATGTTGTTAAAGAAAGTAGAAATTGTTGACCATAAACTCCTTGTTTAGCAAAGCCAGGGACAAGTAGGCATCTTAAAATCTAATTTTCAAACAATGTGTAAGGAAGTCTAACTCTTTTTGGTCAATCATGTGCTTTTAGTAGCCATTCTAAAGAAAGACCACTCATACTGTCCTACCATACCATGTGGAACATCACATTTATTATCAGTTCTCTGGGAATCAAAATGTCTCTGTGATGTCAAAATAGCTATAGACTCACTCTGAAGAAACCTGCTTTCTTTACTCAGCCCATCCTCCAGTCCAACACTATCTGAAGACTTAGTTCTGAGGCTTACTGTCAAGCACCATAAACTTCTTTCTTCTAAAAATTTAGCTCCATCCTTCATTTGTCCCCACAACTTGTAACAAAAAAAACAAAAACAAAAAAAAAAAAATTAAAACAATGACTACAAAAAAAGATGATGAAGACATCTACAATGGTACCCCTCTTTTCTGGGAGAGTGGAATACTGAAGAACAAAATTCTCCAATTAGTTCTGGAAGATGGAGAGAAACAATTAAAAATATCTTTTCCTGCTCATTAGTTACAGTTTTAACCATTGCGAACTTTTAATTTAGAATTACTCAGAGACAATTTAACTTATGAAGATCTTTTAATTCAACTTCCCAAAGCCAAATGTCATTCAAATTTGAAGAACTAAGAATTAATTCAAATAAAATAAGATTTCTTTCCTCAGAACCTCTTTGCAGGTTCTGTGCTATACCTGAGGACTGGCCCCACTCACTGATAGTCCAACTGACTGTCTCCTATGGAATGTCTACGATCTAAATTATGACTACAGTACTACTTTGACAGCAGAACTCTTAAAAGCACAATAGCTATATTAGTCACAGCCACTGATCTTTACAGCCTTACAAAACTGTGACATGGCCTTATATACCTTTATCTTACCTATCACTGGTGCCTTATGTAAAAAACTGTACATCTCTTTGCAAGGCAGCAGCACATTTTTCAGTCTGAGATCTTCAAATAAACAAAAAGGTCACTCTAAACTAATGCTTCATTTTACCAGTCCTTGTAAGTCTTCTCCACATTTATTCTACACCTCACTTACTGCAACACCAAGTGTGCGCCTTACTCTGATGGTGTAGTACAAGAACTTAGTTTGCCAGAAATTTTCTCTGCCAATGTCAAAAGCAAAATGCACGAGAAAAATCTGAGTAACTAGAGCACCTGACTTCACTAAATATGCAAGTTCTGCCTCCTAAAATGTTTTGTACCTCCAGGCTGGGATGCAGCTGGATAAAGCTGGACCTGCAAAATTCAGAGTGCAGGGACAGGTCACAATCCAAGGTGAAGTGGCATTTGGGACACAGAAACCATGGGCTTGCTCCATTACAGAGATCCTTGCATATTTTTGGCTTATACTCATAGACCAGCCTGTCACTCTCAGACTCTCTGTCCACCACTCTTCCCCACAAGCTAAGGAAATGTTTGGTCAAATTACTGCATAAGGATTTCTACCTTCTTTGTCATTCTTTACCTAAATGGCTGAATTTTGTGTGAGAGCCTACAAGGAGGTTGGAGGAGTTTTTATAAGATAAAAAAGTTAAATGAACAAAAGCCTGTAGAGCCCGCATGACCCTGCTTCAGCGGCTCTATTATTTGATTCACTGGAGTTGAATCAAAAATTGTCAGGTGTAGCTGAGTGTTCACAGGCGCAGCGAGATAAAGTTTGTAGTTGCAAGTTGAAAACATAACAAGCACTTCTTCGGCTGATTTTTATTCTTGTGTTTGGCAGGAAATATGGCACGTAAAGGGATATGAGGCAGGGCTTTAACGTCCATAAGGGTCAGCAATGGAACCTTGGTGCACAGGGGATTGCACTGTATCTTCAAAGCACTGTAATAATCTTTCAACCTAACACCACAACCTCCCTAAAAAGTGAAAAAGTTACCTAAAGCTTCAGCGTTTAAGTCACCAGTTGGCAAGAGAGAATATATATGCAGAACATTTAAAAATATTAACATTTCTATGTCAAACTAACACTGAAAAGTATTAACAGATCATATTAACCTCTTACTCCATTTTGTTTCTGGAACTTCATCAAGATAAGGCCACAGATGCTTATGATATCACCAGAACACATCACTGAAATCAGAAGCTCCCAGAATAAGTCCTGGGAGATTCAAGTTAGAAGTCAAGCAGAGCTTCCTAATCAGTAGATTTCTTTTTAAAAGCTACTTGGATTAATAAAAGAACAATTACTTTCACTCTCAATCTTCTTCTAAATTGTTGTAATCTTGGATAAATAGAGTGTAATGAGATCACCTTATGCTAAATTGATTTTTCAATTCTACAGAGCAAAGTGCTTTTCAGTTCAGAACTCAGCAATACACACAGTGAAGTTATGATCAAAATACTGCTTTCAGTATGGGAAATGTGAGACATGCACAGTATATTGCTTTGCTATGAAATTCTAATATAAATGTGGGTCACTTCTGTATTCAGATTTCTAAAATTAATGTCTCGTTCCTTACAGTAAATTATTTTTTTTCCTTTCCACTGCAGGATTTTTCAAAACCAGATACATTGCTTTTGGAAATCACATATATCCTCATGAGACAGATAAAGTCATCTTATGTTGAATGGAAGTCGGGACCTACCAAATCTAATACATCTTTTGAATCAAATATATGATCTACTAAATCTTAATGGTATTATGTATATTGAAAGCTAAACTGATGAATCACTGGATAAATTAGCTAGCAAATGCATGACAATACCGTATTTATTAAAATGGGTCAGAGATTTTTTAGCTCCTAGAACTTCATATATCAACTTGCGAAGTACTCTTTAAAAATATAGAGATTTTAGAGAAAGGCAAAAGACACAGGTGAAAAATAGACTAGAAATGTGTAATCTGTGTGTGATGATACTGTATGCTGTTGTTTTGCTGGTAGGGTGGCATCATTAGGCCTTTTAAAGAAATGCAGCTATCACTGCATCTCTCTTAGTCAGACCTACGCATTTATTTGGGATTTTACTATTAAAAGGTAAAAGAAAATAGGCAACAACTCCCGAAAAATGACTATATGTTTGGGGGGAAAAAACCCAACCTTAATGAAAAGCTCAATAAAGTAGATATATTCACTCAAGAGAGTAAAATAAGATATACAACACGCACATTTTTTTATTTCAAACTCTGTTAATATTATTTAGACATGGTTTGCAATAAGATAATGACCATTATTAAAAATTACTCCAAAAATTCTTAAATTGAATTGTGACTAAAACTGCTGTTCTCAAAAATTCTGTTGTCACTCTACTACCAGAATATCTGCTCTGGAAGTTCCAGGAAAGATCTAAGAACCCATGTTCATCTTAACATCCACTATTTCCTGGGAAAACTGAAATCTGTAATTCTACTCAAATGTTGGTTTCCTTAGCATCACTCCATTTCCACTATTTTGAGGATTCAAGTATCACCTGAATTATCTGTCAAAATAAGTCATCCAGAATTCGTTCCAATTTACACACCTTTTATATTTTTGGGCCTTTTTAATTAAGAAGACAGGCTGATCACAGAATCACAGAATGGGTCACAGAACCACAGAATGGCCCATGGTACCACAGTGGGCCATCCAATCCTACCTCCCTGCTCAAGCAGGGTTATCCCAGAGCACATGGCACAGGATTGTGTCCAGATGGTTCTTGAATATCTCCAGTGAAGGAGACCCCACACCCTCTCTGAACAACTTGTTCCAGTGCATGGTCACTGCACAGTGAAGAAGTTTTTCCTCACGTTCAGGTGGAACTTCCTGTGCACTGGTTCCTGCCCGTTGCCCCTTGTCCTATTGCCGGGCACCACAGAGCAGAGCCTGGAGACATCCTCATGACACCCTCCCTTCAGAAACTGGCAGACAATGATCAGGGCCCCTCTCAGTCATCTCCTCTCAAGGCTGAACAGACCCAGGTCCCTCAGCTTTCCCTCATGAGAGATGCTCCAGTCTCTTAATCGTCTTCATGGCCCCCTCTGGACCCACTCAAGGACCTCCATGTCCCTCTTGTACTAGGGAGCCCAGAGTGGGACACAGCACTCCAGATGTCGCTGACCAGGGCTGAGCAGAGGGGCAGGATCACCTCCCTTGACCTGCTGGCAATGCTCTTCCCGGTGCACACCAGGACACCATTGGCCTTCTTCTCCACAAGGGCACTGCTGGCTTATGGACAGCTTGTTGTTCACCAGGACCCCCAGGTCCTGCTCTGCAGAGCTGCTCTCAAGCAGGTCACCCCGATCCAATCCTGGTGCAGGGAGTTGTTCTTCACCCAGTGCAGGACCCTGCACTTGCCTTTGTTGGTTTTCAGACAGTTCTCCTCTGCCCACCTCTCCAGACTCTCGAGGTCCTTCTGAGCACCAAGTCCAACTGTTGACCCAGCACCACCGTGGGCACCACTAAGCCAAATCCCCAAGTGCCACAGAAGTAATGAAAAATAAAAACAAAAGTGGGGCTTGTGAGCAGTATCATTTAAAACTTTTGAAAATGAGATAATAGAAAAGCAATATGTCATTAGACAATATTCACAGATGAAGATGTTTCAATTTATTGATCAATTTAATTGCCTTAATACAAACTTCTATTTGGAAAGATCTGCAAGATGTATGTACGACTTCAGCAAATTTATTTTTTTTAACTCATCTGATTTTGTGATTATAAAATCCATACATATGTGTGTGTATGTGTGTGCATTATATATGACATTTATCTATTTATGCATATTTTATACATATATAAATATAGGTATGTAATACAATATATGTAATCCTGTATCCCTCCGGGCTTAGAATTAATTTACTTGTGCTTTTCTCACTCAAAATCTGGAAAAAAATTCGTACACATTTACCTAATTTAGTGCTCCACTAAACATTTCTGAGAATTTGCAAAATGTTGTTCCTTTTAAACATCTTTTGTTGCAGGGCTTCTACTTTCTTATTCTATTATTTACTAACAATACTCACTGTTTTGGGTTAGTCTGTTTCTGTTTTTTAATGTGGCAGTTTATTTGAAATGCATTCTGGTGTCTCATAGCCAAGGAAAAATTTATATTTGCTTTGTAAAGATATTGAACCCCTACCCCAAGAAATGCAGCATATAATATGTTTCATGATCCCACTCTCACCATAATGTTGGGATGCTTCAGTCTATCAATCTGAAGAGCTTGTGTTTTCCATGGTCATCTCTGGGTAAAGCTTTTTAACACTTCTTGGGAGTCTATGTCACATTTTCAAAAGCCAACTATGAGTTTTGGAGCCTAATTCCATTTGCTTTCAATGGATGTTAGGCTTCTTTATGCCCTTTAAAATTAGGACATTGGATACTTCTGAAAATTTTGCTTCATGATAATTCTTGTTATTTTTACTGCCTAATAATTAAGGCAATTAGATTTTTTTCCCCCCTACACTAACATCAGTATGCATTTGACATGCTCAGCTGATTATTGGATACTGGACTGCATTACATTTCTGAATTAACACCCACATCATCAAAAGTAGAGTGTTCCTGATATAAGCTAACAGCAAGGTTTGAGGTGAAGCAAACTGGCAATATGGGTCCTGGTCACTGCATGGTACAATTCACAATCCTCAGTGAACAATGCAGCCACAAACTTGTGAGAGTAATGAGACAGTAGTCAGTGTGTCATGAAGTTTTTGCGTTCTTCTATACCAGGTTATGGGTTTGGGGTTTCGAGGGTGAAATGAAAAAATTTCCATAGGAAATAGCAATGTAGTTCAAGATAAATCTTATATTAATCATAATTTATGGTGTTAGATTACCTTTGTCATAGCTCCTCTGAGGAGCACCTTTCCACTGTTCTATTTCTTTAAAACTCCTATAATGCAGATAAAGTCAAACATATGCAGCGATGATTTAACTGAGATGCTACGCTGTGTCTACAATGGAGTCCTTCTCTGACCTTGCCAAGTTTACAGACTGTGCCAATAACAGAGCTGGGATTTGAAAACTGACTGATTAAAATTTTGCTCACTAGGATAAAACACTTGAAATGAATCATCTAATTTTCCAGCATGTCCTCAGGTTGCTGAAGGCACAATAAATTACGTTCGTATAATAGCAAACAACTATAAAAAATTAGAGTTAATATATTTCATATATATTGTAATACTATGTCCTATTTTTAAAACTCTCAATTGCCTTAAATTTTGATGTTCACAGAGAATGAAATACATGACCACTATTTTTCAGAGTGAAATTTCAGAAACATCACCCTGATCCAAAATACATAGAACTCCACTGAAGTCTTTCTTCTGACTCAGTAGGCCCCAGAAAAACCCATATCTGCACATTTCTGATTAACATCAAATGCTGTGCCTGGTGTCTCCACAAAGAACAGACTTGCAGAAATGCTGAATGTTCTGAGTATAACCTTGCACTCCAGTGAAATGAGTAGAATATAAATAGAAAACAGCAACAAGCAGTTACAGTGCGAAGTAATCAGCAGAGGTAGTAATGGAATTAATGGCTGCCAAAACGTTGTACACCATGGCAAAACCCCATGCATATATGGCATTCTTGCAAGGGGTTCCAAAGGGCCAAAGTTTACCCAAGGAGGCAAATCTCTCGAGTTTTGTTCCTTGTGGAGAGATGTAGGCTCCTCCAGAGTGAGACTAAGAGCATCCTCTTCCAATTCCCTTCTCAAGGAACCACGTAATTAGCACTGTGGTCTAGGTAAAGATTCTTAAAATTTGAATTACATTATTTTACATTACTAAAAATATTATTTTTCATTGTACCTGTTTTTACTGCATCTGTTACAGTAGTTCCCAAAAGTTTCAGAGAAAATTATGGTGGATGCTTTATAAAGATATCAAAAAACCCCAGTTTTTCTCCTCACACTTGTCTTCTTTTTCAGTTCATCTGATGCCGTGAGCAACTCCCACAATTACTGAAAGGTACAGGAGTTACATTTTGCACTCTGTGCATTAATTGGATTTGAAAGTACTTGAACACATATATATGTCAGAATGCCAGCTATCAGGCAAATTGGGGAAATGCCAAACCTAAAACAAAACTGTAAAAATGAAAGCATTGCAGCCATTCTCAGCATGCTCAAAATTTATTATAGGCTTTTGAACTGGATTTGAAAACATATGGACACTCCTAAAAGGAGCATCATAATTTTTTAACTCCTGAAAGGCAGCCTGCACTCTCCAGAATATCATACCATTCTGCTGCACTTGGAAACCTGGTGCCTACGAGGTAACACAGATTTCTGTCCTATGAAATACTGATATTAGATTTTTTTAACATTGTAAATTGCATTACCATAACAAGGACTCAATATATTCCCCAAAATAACACAAAGTTATTTGCAAGTTAAAACTGTCCTTCTGCTGGGCTACAGCTGAAAATATTTCATTTTTCATACTACAAATATTTGCCTTCAATTTTAAAAAATGACAGCCATTGTAAACACACAAAAAATGACAAGTTTAATCCTAAACAGCCATTTATCTCAGTAGTAATAAGGTACAAACCGATTACATTTTAAAAATGCATTAGAAAAATCAAAAAACAACACTCCTTCATTGATTTTGCTATATATAAGCTTTAATGTTTCATAAATGACTGCACAGGTGACAAAAGAAGTTTCTCCAAAAAATAACCAAAGGTAAACCATAATCTCTCTGAAGTAAATCTCTAATATTCATGTAAATTAATAAATTTATAGACCAGTGATGAGATCCTAGTGCATTTTAAAGAATATTTCTTTACACCTTTGCAGCCCTGAATAAGAGGTTTGCTCTAACAATAGTAAAATATGTTACAATTAAAGAAAAAATATGCAGTTAAAAAAAGGAATTAAATCCATGTGATCCCATTTTTTTTCCTAAACTAAAGGAAAAAAATATTAACAGAAGCTAAGACTTTGGTATGACGCTGAACAGTTACGTGGAAGATGTTTCCTGTTCACTTGGGGTGCATTCACTTTACATTCTCCCTACTCAGGAAAACACTTAAGCACATGCTTGACTTTAAACACATGCTTCAGGCCCAGTGAAGCAAACGGGATTTAATCACATTCCAAATAACGATGGATATAAAGCCAAAAGATATTAACATGAACGGTTGTTGGATTCGGGCTTAGCATTTTTCAAGTCTTAAATATACACATACAGACATGTACATACACATATACATACACCCACACACAGACACACACACAGGAAGATCTGTCTCCAAACTAAGCCAAAACATGCAAAACCAGAATTTAAAAGACAATTTTCTAAGATACCAGAATTAAACTGAAAACAGAGACTTTTAAATACAGGCCGTTCCATCGTACTGGCTCCTTAAATCACAAGTTTATTTACTCTAAAATAAACATTTATGAAAGTCTGGGCATCTCCTAGCTGGAATCTTCCTTCCATACTCTCATAAACATTTATGAAAGTCTGGGCATCTCCTAGCTGGAATCTTCCTTCCATACTCTCATGCCCCAGGTTTTGATCTCACAAAAAAAAAATGGTTTGCCTCTAACAAAAATCCAGTTTACACAGTTTTTTTCTCTCATGCTTTGATTCCAGGAACAAGAATCAATTCCTCTCCTAAAGAGATGAGTCTCCTGATAAGAGATTCATGTTGGCAAAAGCACGGAATTTACATCACAGATCACTTTATGGGTTTTTTAAAATGAGATACAGAAGAAAAAATAAGTAATCTAATCTTTATAACTAGATTATTATAATTAAGTATTCAATCATTTGTTTGGTTAATCATTAATCATTATTTTGTTGATAAATAAAATGAAGATTTCCTCTCATTTTATCTCACAAATGAAGAAAAGATGTATTTTCAGAAGGAATTGCTGAAAAGGGGGTTGGGTGAAGCTTCATTGAAAATAAGGTGCACATGAACCTCCTTTATTTGGAGTACATTTAACATGCAGCTAACCTCTTTAAAAGCCTGATAATAACTGGAGCCCTAAGACTTTTCCCCCTAAAACACAGCACTTGGACAAATCTGCCCAGTAGTAAGACTGTGTGTTTGAGGAGGTTTTAATGAACCTCCTCAAGTTATCACTTGATGAAGATCCACAGATGTGTAGAGAGAGGCAGTCCAACAGGCAGAAGAGTCAGGGGAACTGCAAGAGAAATACTTATCATCTGAAGAGAAATGCTTACCATCTGACTATCAGATAGTCTCTGCTGTTTGGAAGTCAGAACAAAACACAGGAAATACACTGCTATCTCTTTTGCTCCTGTGATGCTTGAGGAAACAGTTTGCTACATCTTCAGCAAACAAGAAAAGTGGCGTATAAGAAATACGTCTCAATATGACCGATTCCTCCCCATGAAAGGAAAGAGAAATGGCATGCCAAAAAGTGTACAAAGAAACTACAAAAGCCCACAAAGCTCCACAAAACAAAATGAAACAAAACGAAAAGCTAAATACTTTCTAATTGTTTGAAAAACTCACAGCTGATTAGAAGAACCTGCTTTAACCAAAGTCTTATAAAAATAAGGGGGGAAAGTTCTGTGCCTTGATGTTCTGTAACAGGTTGGTCTAATGGTTTCCTGCACAACTAAATCAGGATATATATATCTCCACAGCCATAAGGAACCCTCTTCAACCAAAGCATATCATGGGGGCCGATGGAAGCTCCATGTAGAGAAACACCTACATGAAGCCTACAGAGTCTCAGGGTCTGACTCAGCACACGTAAACTGACTGCAGCCATGCCAGGACTACACACAAGAGATTTTTATTCTTACCTGTGGCAGAAGACCCCCATCTCCAAGAAACATGATGTTCAGGATTCTGTCTAAAAGCCCTTTCTACCCTGTTGTTTGCAAGAGAGAGCAGTAGGGTACCTGTAGTGCTCTAACAGCCTGAGAATGAAATGCATCGAAAGTAATGCGATAAAGTCTGTCTGATTTCCTTCCCATGTTTCCACAAAACCAAAAGATGAACTTGTCCCACTAATCTCCCTCTATCTGGAGCACAGATGAAAAGCTGATCCTGGAATCTATACTAATTTCAGTAAGCTCTGCAACAGGGTGACTTACATTTTCAACATCATACAAACTGAAGTGAATCATTCCTCTTATTTGCAAAGCTGCTAACTTCCAAGGGTGGCTTAGAAAAGATGTAAGGAAAACATAGCTGAAAGGCATCCAAAGCACATTCTGCACCATGGAAAAGATACAAAAATGCCCAAGCTGGTAAATTCATATATCACATAAACAACAATAATTTCCAAGCCTGGATTCAGCAGCTGTGAAATTCTCAGTGCTGCAAAAACAGCCATGTTTCCCTAAGGACTGAGGTGAAGATGGCTCCTGGGGATATGGGAGACTTTTCTCCTTGCTTTTAACATGTTTGATAGCTCCTAATACACAGGAGTTATAAAACTTAAAATTGTAATCGGTGGTTTTTTTAAGATCAACATTAGAAAACCTTCTTTTGGCAGAAAGAGAGGGTTGGACTTGAGAAAGGCACAAGAATTTAGACGAAAGAAAACATTTCAAAAACCAATTAAAAATCTGTCTACACAGCTATAACATTCATATTAATGACTAGAATTTTTGGATCCATAACAAAAAGGTGTTGGAATTTTAGGTGATGTTTTGATGACTGGATTTTCCATTTCTGTCAGATATTGCATCTGATTTGCTGTTTGATTTGATAATGGCTTTGCTTTATTCTTTATGCTAGCATAAGTTAAAGAACAGCAGTTTTTAAAAATAATTTTCTTGAATATGTTCATATTATTCAATAACACTAGTCATTATCCCAACATTTAATTTTATTGATATAATTTTTATTCACTTAATCCCTTTTATAATAGTGTTATCTAAGTGTCTTTTTTTTTTCATACAAACATGTGATTTCAGTATTAGACAGCTCAGATTTTTACCTAAATTTTTCATTTGCCACTTGTATCTCAAATATTACTTACCTGGACCAGCAGAGAAGCTGGACATACAGCCCACAGACAGCTTGGATATACAAACTGACAAGCATTAAGACTCCAAGTGCCCAAAGGAACTTTTCCACCTGGAGAAGCAGCTATCAATTGTCTCTTTGCCAGAAAGAAAAATATATATACTTTTCCCCAGCATAGTATTTTACTACCCGTCCAACAAAAAACCATACTATTCTTTATTTCAGATTGCTTTTTTTTCCCCCAGATTACCCTATGGAGGATGATTACCACATGAATTCAAAATATTTTATTGCAATGTATATAAACATGCTTCAAAGACTTTCAATATTACTGAAATAAAATGTTTCCATGAATCTTTTCAATATTCCCTGAATGAAAGTTTCTTGAATCTGTTTGTCAAGCCTCTAGGTTTTATTTTGATTCAGGATCCACAGACAGAAATTATGAATTTTGACCAGCTTAAAAATAACTAAATATTGTTTCTTATCATTAAATATTACCATCACAACTTCATGTCTTTAGAGATTACAGGAGGAAAGTACTAGAAACTGTATAAATACTATTTTACTTTTTCTAAGTTACCCACCTACAGAAAAAAACCTCAGCTTATCAAGAACATTTTTTTTCCTCAAAGCAGATTTTTCAAGCTGTTTGGCATTTTAAGTTTTAATTTAACCTCAAAACAGTAAGGTCAAAGGAAAGTATTTAGAATGGCTCAGAAGCTATCCCTAATCAACATTACTATGTTTTTGCAGTGGTTTATGACATTTCATTTACATTGTTTTCATTTCAACTCCAGTACTCTTAGTGCACACTTCAGATATGAAGAGGTAATACTTACCCAAGCACTTGGGTGCATTTAAAAAATAACAAAAAAAAACCCAAACAACAACAGCAAGATCTCTTATTTCTGATGATACCCGTGCAAAAGGAGATTTCCTTTGCTTTCCATGCAGATTTATTGGGATCTGCTACCAGTTATCCTTGACTGGTGACCTTGAGCAAAATTTCACTAGTATTGCCTCCCCTCTCACTTGCCCCAGTTTGGAAACAACAGACTGTAGTGGCCTTTTCAACTCTTTTAGCTGTATTTCGGTAACAGCAGGAAACATGAAATATTTGAGCTCTGTTAGGATGAAAAGTGAAACATATTGTGCATGCCTTGAAAATTGGATGCCCAGTGTCTACTAGTTGAACTGCTGTAAGGATAATCAGGGAACTTGCACCCAGAATCTCTTAATTACATGGATAATTCCTGTGTTTGTTAGGCACAGCAGATTACTGAGAGAGAGAGAAATAGAAAGTGCTCATACTGCTGGGAAGGAAAATAATTCAACAACAGCATTTTATTTAACTCAACGTCCCTAAAGTGTTTTAAATGAAGCCAGTCATTAAGATCTTATAATTAAAGCCTTGCACAATTATAAAATAATTAGGGGCTGATCTTGTAACGTTTTCTCTCTGGAAAGCACACACAACAGATTCCCTAGGAATACTTGTACACACTGCACAGCCATGGCTGGGATTGAAGTATCTAAACCAGATTTAAACAAACCAGCCTGAGTGCTGGGCAGCAGTAACAAAGCAAAGCTCAGGAAAGAACATGTTTTTGTAGTCCATACTGCACTCTGTCACAGCAGCTGCTCTGCCAGCAGAAGCCAGAATAGGGCATTTAAAAGTGCACTGTGGTTCTACATCACTCTGTTCAGGATATGCTACTGTAATAATTTTAAGCCTCTAATTTTCCCGACTGCCTAAGGATGCCAGATACCAGCTCCCGCATTATTAAAAAAAACAAAAGTATTTTAATAAGAAGACCTATGTCCAACTAATCCTTAGGGCTTTACTTACAAAAGCCAAATCAGAATTAAGGAAGTGTAATTGAATTACATTTCCAAGCAGCTTTTCTTAGCTGCTGTACTGGGTTTGGCTGGGGTAGAGTTAATTTCCTTCACAGTGGTCAGTGCAGGGCTGTGTTTTGGATTGTTTCTGGAAACAGCGTTGATAATATAGGTGTGTTTTCTTACTGCTGAACAGGGCTCACACAGTTCCAAGGCCTTTTCTGCTTCTCACCCCACCCCAGCAGCGAGCGGGCTGGGGGTGCACAAGGAGTTGAGAGGGGACACAGCTGGGGCAGCTGACCCTGGCTGACCCAGGATATCCCATAGCATATGGTGCTGTGCTCAGCATATGAAGCCAGGGGAAGAAGAAGGAAGGTGGGGGATGTTTGAAGTGATGGTGTTTGTCTTCCCAAGTAGCCATCAAGCATGATGGGGCCCTGCTCTCCTGGAGGTGGAGGTGCCTGCCCATGGGAAGTGGTGAATGAATTCCTTGTTTTGCTTTGCTTCTGTGTGTAGCTTTAGCTTTACCTAAGGAACTGTCTTTAAAACCATGAGTTTTCTCACTGCTACTCTTTAGATTCTCTCTCTCATCCTGTGGTGGGGAGTGAGCAAGCACCTACGTGGTATGGAGTTGCTGACTGGATTAAACCAGGACAGTCCATTTTGGTGCCCAGTGTGGGGCTTGATGGGTTTGAGATAGTTACAGATTTCATTGGAACATGCAAAATCAAATTTATTGCTGTTCAGGTGTTGATGGCCAGGCTCCTGTGCTTGCCATGGGACTTGCTGTAGCCATGGGGAAAGCTCATAGATAAGACTGTCCTTGGAGCAGGTACAACCCTAAGGTGGTGCAGTCTGTGGCTATGTCCGAGCCAAAGCAGGGGAAAAAGGAAGAGTTCATTGCAATCCTATCTGGTCCAAAGGGACCACGGAGATTGTAATATATTTATCTTTAAACTGCTGCAAACCGTGACTTGAGTCGCATGTTATAGGATTTACTACAGCAGGAACCACTCAAACCAGTGGAGTAAAGGTGCTACAAGAAGCAGTGCAAGCACAGCAGTGACACAACCTGAGGTGGCTTTGGTGCCCAGTAACTCCACAGAACACACCATCTCTCCTGTCCTGAGTGACCACCAGACTCAGTTTTACGCCTCTGACTCTGTCACTCGTTCTGTTGTGGGGAGGGAGCAAGTGGCTGCATGGCTGGGGTTAAATCACAACAGCTACAGTGAATGACAAGACCAGAAAGAAAAGTTTCTTTTCCTCCATTTCTCTTGGATTCTAGCAGACTTGCTTTGAAAAAACGGAATTAAAAAAAAAAAAATCAATGTCTATATACATCTAGCTGGATGTCAGGTATCATTTTAAAAGCTTCACTGGGCATTCAAAGCATAATCATACTTCAAATGATGTCCTTATTTTACACCACAGAAATGGCTGCATGAAAATGTAGTAACAGCCTGAGAAATAAAACTCATGGTCCCCTTGAAATGCTTTGGGAATCATCATTCTTGCATACAGATTTCACACAATGATGTTAGACTGCAATTTTATAAGTGAAAACTAAAATATTAGAAAATACAGGTTAACCTCTCAATATCCTTTCTTAAATTATTAAGGATGCCTTACATAATGTTAGTAACAAGGTTTGGAAGATATATGATACTGTAAAGAGCTAATTATTGCTCTGAAACAGCCTGTGTGTGATTGTTCCACACACACACCCCTCCCAGAAGGGACTACCTAACCAGAGATTCAGGCAACTCAAAATGTATGCCAAACAAAACTACTTTTTGCTGCTGAAAGTTTTCCCCAAGATGTGAATAACATTTTCCATAACCGTGGAAATGACTGAATTAAGTTTGGTAATAAAATAGTTATAGCTACTTTTTATGTATGATTCAACATTTCATTTCCCTGAAATTTTTCTCTGAAAAATATGGGTTGCATTAATTACATAAAAGGGATGTTCATATTTATTATTCAATGAAATGATTAGCAGTCAAAAAACCCACAATATTTTAAAACACTAGGGAATATTTAACTCAATGTTTAAAGCATGAAATTTGCTTATTTTAACCTACTTTTCATCCTGGAAAATTATTTATATTATTACAGCTTAATCTTACAGAATTTCAATGACATATAAAATATATTGAAAACATTTTGTATAAAGTTTGCTAATTATACAGTGGATATTTTGTAATTAAAATAGCTTAGAACAAATTTTCATGCAGTTCTGTACACAGACCAGTTCAACAACCTACCAATCAAAATACTACTGATGAGTTCAGGAACAGAATACTTTTTCATGTTCTTTCCCCAGCAAGAAGTACTGAGGCAACCCCTTGTGTGTGATGCTCAGCATTTCACTGAGATTTCATTGAGATTCTCAAACCTTTGCTTTCTGGCCTTTTTCGGGTTACTACCTACACACATAAACTTCTCTACCAACATTGGCTGCTCTGTTGTCCCAGCAGCATAAAGCTCTTACAGGAGGTGAAAGCTATGCAGAAAGGCAGTAGAGAGGCAGCTTTTTTGGTTAATTCTCAGTTAATATGAATCAATACAGCAAAGGCCTGAAACTATGAAAACTCAATGCCTGAATTTGACCCAGATAAAGAGAAAAGAGCAATAAGATTAATTATTCTTGGTGGACTTCATTGCTGAGAAAAAGCACTGAGTTTTCATGCCCAACTCATCTTGGCATTGTGTACATGTACCATTTTATTCCTGTAGTAGGTACACAGAGATTCACAATAAAGCTGACAGGTAACACCTGCTTGAATGACACTGCTAAAATCCAACAGTCCAAGAGAAAACAGCCTCTGGTCGTCGACTGCTAATTGTTGACATTGGACTAGTACCTTCACCTGCTTTTTGGGAAAGGACAAGAGATGAGTCTTGAGTGTAAACAGGATGACACGGGACCCCATCACACCGTGAGTTGAAGTAAGTTCTGCTTCTGGCTGGCTTCTCCCCCAGTCCCTAGAAAATCAGGACAAGCTGAGATCTGTAGAATTGGAGGCACGTAGGTGATGGCCCAGATTGAGACAGGGAAGTGAGTTAAATTAAGCATTTCTTCCTCGCAGCAAAGAAGGTTACTTGAAAGGATAGAGACGTGTTAAAGAAACTTTACAAGATGTTAAAGGCAAGTAATTAGTTTTGCTTTTTTCTTTATTTGGCTATTTATACAATTGTGTTTACTTAAAAGTGCATCCTTCTGGGAAGATGATGAGCTAATATTGGCTGTAATTAAGCTGTGCTCCTCTGCCTGATGTAACACCACTGAAGTCAATAAGAAACTTAAAAGCCTCATTTCTGGACCTATTTGAGAGCTGCTTCTTCCATCCTGAACCATATACTTACTCATCTATTCCTTCTCCATCCATTCTTTAATTGAAACTTAATAGGAGGAACTCACGTAATTAGTTACTTTGTTTTGAATTTCATGTCTTTTAAAAAAGACATTTATTATGCTCTGAATGTAAAATAAACTGTGTTGCAGGGTTATGTCACAGTTTATTCAGAATAAAACTAATGAGTTTTCACATTGAAATTTTACTGCTTGCAATAAATTCTGCTCACGAAGCACTTAAGTACAAATACAGGCATCATTTTAATTTATTAAAGAAGTGGTCAGTATCAAGATAGAAATATCAACAGCAGCACTCTTTTAGTCTAGCTTTCTCCATGAAATATGGAACAGCTAAAGTATTCAAGCAATTCCTCAAATTTATGTGCTGAAAGCTATTCAAATATAAAATAAGCACTAACAAACGGGCAACCTTGTCAGTTGCAATGCTAATAAATCAAATTCACCAAGGTAAGTTAGCTACATTTTCAGTGTAAGTGGATATATCATAAGAGTCTGATAATGATACAACTACCAGAAAAATAAATGTGCATTCTCTGACCTTGACAATAATTCACTAACAGCTTGCCTCCCAATTTTCCTAACATTGAGTCACTCTTCACAGTCCAAGTGTTTATATTTCTGTGGATGGAGAGTTTCATCCATGTCATCACTAATCTATTACGGATTTTAGTGCTCTGTTAAGATTAATTATAGAAAACAATAAAATTCAGGATATTAGTCTATGAAACTACCCAGGGAAATCTGGGGGGATAGGGATCAGAGGAACACTAGGGGCCTTTGTTGTATTGGTTCTTTTTTTTTGTTTTAGAGTACTGATCTAATGCCCTTCGCAGCACTTAACATGCCTCTAAAACAACCAAAGCTGGATTGTTTTAACAGATTCATAACTCCCTAAAACAGGTAACGAGGGGCATTGCTGCTGAGCTTGCAAGGAAGAAGCACCTGACCAGTGTTGGACCCTTAGTAAATCTTATCTACTTGGAAGAACAATAAGGGAAGACCAAAAGAATGTATTTTAATTTAGATTGCTGAAATGATGGTCTATTATTACTTTACATGGTAAATTGCAGACAGGAAGAAGATCAATTTAGGCTACAGGATGGCTATGAAAAAATTCAGGCTCAAAACTAGAAATAAAAGAATATAGACCTTGACAAGGAAGCTAAACAGTTAGAAGATGGAATTTGATAACTTCATGGGAAGAATTACATAATGCAATCCCAGAAGGGGCAAGAAACAGAAACTGGAGATCTTCACATCCCTGTCTCCTGTCTCCCTCCACCCACAAAGAACTGAGCACTGTTAAGTCTGTGAAAGACATTGATACACTGTCAAGAAAAAAAAAGGCTATCAAGGGATAATGGGTTTAAATATGAAGACCAGTATCTCATTCAGATGTACGTACTCTAAAGGTATCTTTTATTTAAAAATAACATATAACCATTAGTAAATTATATTGATTACAGTTGCTTTCACAAATCTAGGAAAACTTTGAGAAATGTATTGCCATTGCTCTCTGAAGAAGCCATGCATAGAAAAACCACCCTTTCTAACTTACAAAGTGAATGTCTTATAGAAATAAACTTTAAAGTAGGTATCTCTGTCCTGACTGGAAATATATCAACTTGTGCAACCAGCTATGGGGATACAGAATGCAATTACATAGAGGACTTGACTCACTTTACTGTGATTTTTTTCCCCATTGTTTAGAAATATCAGGCAATGGGAGAGAGAGGGAAGAAAGTGAACTTATCTAATTATAAGATTCTTTTTTAAAAAAACTGAATCAAGGAGCATTGCTTTTCAAGGGAAGGTTAGATTTTTTACTTTCCAGCAAACACATTTTTCTCTTGCAAAGTGCAATATGTGTAGGAGTCTGCTCACGTAGAAAGTGGTTCCCTGATCAAAACAGATGGCATGCTGGCAGGGTAAGTTTTAAATGGCAGAGTGTTGATGTTGAAAGATTTCAACAGCAGCTTCCATGACAGGGACAGAGACATAAATGACAAATACACAATACAAAGACATTTCAATAACTTACCATCATATCACTTTGTAAGTTAATACTACTCTCTCGGTTCTCAAGATGCTAGGGGAAGACTTCCTGGCTCTGAGCATGAAACTAGCCCTATTCTAGCTCAATAAATCTCAAAACACTAATGAGGGCTCTATTTTTAGGACAATAAAGCACAAGAACTAAGGCTTTTACTGGCATGGGGAAGGAATAAGCTGGCTATTGGAAAGGTTTGTAGCAAAACTCTCGGTGAAACAGTGACCAAATAATTCCTCTCCTGACTTGACCAATCTCGTTGAGTTGTTCTGAAAGAAGGTTTTTGTTAGACTCTCTGAGCTTTTGTCACATGCACTTTAGTTATCCATCCACTAATTTGTGAGGCACAGTATGTCAATGTGATCAAACTGGGGAATCTGCAAGGGGGTTTTTCCAGTGTGTGAATAAGATTTCAATATTTTCCAAATGTTTAAAAACATTTAACTAGAGAAATCATTTTAGATATCCAAATTTACATAGCTCCTGTCCTTGCTCTCTTCTCTTCAGTTCTCATTCCTTTTATATATATATCAGTAAGTCAATATTGCTTTTAAGATATTAAGTCATATTTAGACAAGTTCTTGATGTTTGTTATTCTCCAAACTTTTCCTCACCTTCTCCTGTTTTCACTGTTGGTTTTTTTTTTAAGGTTGAGGGTAGCCTATCTTTTTCTAACCTTCTTATGAGTATCCTAATCTTTTTTTTTCCCCTTCAGTTCTGCACTCAGCTGTCCATGAAACATTTACTACCAATAAGACAAGGCAGGCAGCTTTGCATTTTTGAGGCAGAAAGAGAGCAATTGAGCCTTCATTTAACTCCTTGCTGCAGAGAGGGATGCACAAGATGGAGTGACAGCTCAGTGAAGAAACAAATCATCAAAAGGAGATCGATGATTTCTTTTTCTCTGCAATGAAAAAGGTGTGTATATGTCAGCTTGTACAAGAAGTACTTCCTGATCAAAAGAAATGATACACAGACAAGGCAAATTTAAAGTATTTTACAAAAACATTTTTCGCATAAAATAATCTAGGAAGGAACTTGTGCAGAAACCTGACATGAACAGCAGCATTAAGCAACTTCTTTGTAGTTTGCTGAGAGAAATAATGGAGAGGGAAGAAGGGAAACACATGACAGCTGTTAAATTTATATTTAATTGTTGTATATGGTAATGCTTCTGGTCAAAAAAAATGAACACTGTGCAGATTCTGTACAGTTTCCAAGACATTGGCTTTATGCCTTTGATAGATTATAGATGATGTTTTTTGCAGTCTGTGCTTGCAATGAACTAGATAAACACTAAATACTGAGTAATACATAGTAAATAATAGTAATACATAATAATAATAATAATACATAGTAAATGCTAAGAACAAAATAGACCCAATTTAAAATTGCTCTGAAAGACATTCATAGACCACATACATAAAATAAGTTACTAAGGAAGACTGGATCCCTCTTCATAAGAGAAAATATACTGTCTTTTCAGGGAGCTACATCCAGAAAGTGAGTTGTGCCTGTGCTCTGTTAACAAGCTGTCACCTATCACCACAACAGCATTATTGAAGGGGTATGGTAAAATATGGGGTGATGGCTCACCCCTTCAGCTAAAATGATGAAAACCAAACTGCAGGTGCTTTTAATGATTTGATATGACGAAATTTGAATTATTTTGTCAACAGGATACATTAATAAAGCAAGGTTGGGGAAGAGGAAAGTAATGAAACTTTCAGTAAACTCTTTTCCACTTTCACTTCCAAAATAATATTTTTGGTGCTAATAAAGGCATACAGCTACAAGCAACCTCAACTGTTGCTCTCCAGAGAAATTGGTAGCAGCTCTTAAAATCAGATGTGCAATTACATAAATATAAGGTTTAGCCTTTATATATTTATATACAATCAGGTTGACTAAACTTGAAATATCCTTGCCAAGAGCCTGTCTTGGTAGGAGTTAGAGCTTCTAACCACAGTTTTAGACAATTTTGTCTAGAATTAATCAGCTATGTGCAACAATATTAGACTTCACAGTTTTCATGCCTAACCAAGCATTTGTACCTTAGTTTTTAACAGACAGGTTTGAATATTTAGGCCTGTTTTTCTATTTTTGCACATAATTCCACTATTTTGCTCTGGTTTGCATGCTCAGACTTTAAATAAGAGGCCACCCTTTCTACAAGCATGACCTGAACCCACAAAAAAGGCACCCACACACTATAGGGCCAAAATCAGCATAGTTTTCCCCTTATATGTTAAGCTTAAAAAGAAGCCTTTGCAGATAATCTTGTAAAATGAAAATTAATGAGAATCTTCACGATGCAGGTTTTTTCTTTTATTTGCTATTTCTATGCCAAATAGAAGTTTTATTTTATTTAGGCAAAAGGGAAATAAGTGATTTTGCTCTAGGTGTCTGCTAAGTGTCCTAAGAAAAAGCAAAGTACTTTCTGAGTAGAATTTAAAGGCAGAGGCAAAACCAAGGTGTGTTTACCACAAGTCACTGCAATTTATAGTCACAGCAATACAGTTTGCCAAGATATCAGTACGCCATGAACTCTCCTTGAAAACCTGACTGTGTCAATTACTGTTCCACTATTCTTTTCGGGATTGTGTTCACTGTCTGCAGACCTTCCTCTGCTAGGAAAAGCTTAGTGATTCACACCATTGAGCTCTCTAGTTTGTCCTGTCTTCTGCGAAGCAGCTAACAGCTGAGAGAGGCGAGACTGACAGTATTGAGTCTGTCTATCTCGAGTACTCAGAATCATGAGTCACAGTCCAGTGTCCTGAGCTTTAGAGAACAATCTGAGGGATCCTCTTATTTCCCTCCTGGTCTTTGAGATTTAAGCAGTGGTTTAAGGCTTTTCTCTGCAAAACCAGAAAAATTTGAACAGTAGACATATAAAATACAAATATAAGTCTTGAATGTATTCACTTTGCTTTAATAAAAACACAAAATATCTAAAGGCTATAAAATGTCAAGATCTGGCTATTATGATCACCATTCAACTTCAGGCAGCACCTTTTCTAAAAGAAGAGCAGTACAGCAATCTGGGTATTGTATCCCTCACACTTCTCTCTGAAAGAGTGAGCTTTTAGTAAAACAAAAGCAGCTGGCAGCTAAGACCACTGTGGGACAATCACAGAAACACAAGAAAGGAAATTTTAAAAAGCAGCAAAATCTCCTCAGAAAACCAAAACTCTAATATTTGTTCCTAACATTTGCATCTGAATCTGGCAAAGTCTGACAGAATAATTGTAAAATAACTTTGGGAGACCTAGAAGTCCAGGGTATTAACTGAATGCTACTCAAGTTCCCCATATTGAGGACCAGGTTCAGGAGAAGCTCACCTTGCAACTCTTGGTAGCATAAGAGTTATTTCTGCTTCTGATATCAAATTGTGGAATAGGTTAGTGGCTATTTTAAGTTGATTGGCTTCATTTTTGCTTCAAATGGCTCCAAGATCATGTGGGTTGAGTTGAAAGGGCACTTTGAGGTACTTCACTTCCAACCACAGCTGCCCTAACTGGATGAGGTTTCTGTGACTGAGCCTCTGACCCACAATCACCACAAACCCCTCAGCAAAACAAGTCACTGCACTTGTTGCAGTGGCATAAACTTTGTTGTGCTGTTACCCAAACACTCCATCCACTCAACCCCAAAATTTTACTTGACAAAATGCCACAGATTTTGAAAGAAAACAATGGAAAAATGGGATAGAGGAATGGGAGATACAGAATCAAACACCCAGCTAGCAGAGCTATCGTCACCAAGCAGATGTGTAGTCAAGCTATTCAGCAATGAACTGGGTGATGGCACCTGCGGACAATTTCATCCTTAGCCTGACAGTTTCATATGATGACATCCTGACAATGAATGAATCATACAGAAAAAAAACGAAAATAAATAATAGTTGAAGTTAAGGGGGGAAGGAGAGGCAACAGTACACAAAGGGAATTCCAATCAACATCTGAAGCAGGGAAACATCAAGAGAGAGGCTGTTGACCTGGCAGGTGGAAATCAAGTACATGAATACAAGAATGCTTGCAAGTCAACGCACAGAAACAATGAAACACTTAAAAACAAACTCCCAGCATAAACAGCATGTACAGCTCTACAAGAGACTGATAAAATCCTTTAGTATTACCAAACCTATGCTAGTTCTAGACTGAGATCCTAGCACTCTACAGGCTGATTTGATCCCTAGCTCCACAGCATCATATGGAAGACAACCACCAGAGAAAATGGACCTATCCCTCTTTAAAGAGGACAGCTAACATCCACCAGAGGGATAAAAAAGGAATCCCAAGTAAACAATTATTTCACGTATCATGTTGCATTGAATGAAATAAATAGGATAGTTGCTGCTGAACCAACATGAAGTGCCATGATTCACTGTTGCAAAGTAAAAACATGTTAAGAGACAAGGATGTCATAACTTTAAAACTAAACATTTTTCCTGTGACTTGGTTGACCAGAAAAACCACAAACATACCTTCTGATTCACCCTTTAGCTCAGAAAAAGAACTGAAATCACAAAGCAGCTCAGAGCTACTAGTGAACTGCAAGCCATTTAAGTATTCCCAGAATTAATTTCCATGTTCACATGACAGTTGCAAAGAAAAAAATTACCCAGTTTCTACCATATTAAAGCCACCTTATTTCTATGCCAGGGTACAACCAAGGTTATTTCTTATACTTGAGCAACGGCAAGCCCTGCTTTATAAAGAGATGTCACTGCTGCTCCAACACTATTGCAGCAAGGATTGCACCACTGGCTCTGGCTGGAAATGAGCATGTTTAGCACCATGGCCATTGACTCTCCTCACAGCAAAGTCTTGTAGCTTTAGCTTACACTGGTGAACACACACCAATAATCTGAAAATTGTAAGACTCTTGCTATGAAATATCCACTCTTATGTGTCTGCAATAATAACACTTTAAAAATGACAGGCATCACGAATAGATTAATCTACGATGAAATGTTCATTCAAAAATAATTTGATGTTCCAGGAATCTTTAAAAAGTCATTCACATTCTGCAATCCGTCTTGTAAGGATGCTAATTTTATAACCTGAAAACCGAATCCTTTTGCTGTGTGCAGCATACAATACACATTGACTACCAGACAAGTAGACTATTACAAAGAGGAGTTGTTCGTGGCTTATGCTACATAATAAGTACTTCCAATGACACAATGTATTGCTCTGATAAGATTATAAACACAATATGAGAAGAAAATCCATAAAAATCTAATTATGCGCACAAAAGTTGCAGCATGAAAAGCTTGCCGAGGTGCTTGGACAAAAGGTTTGAAGTTAGTATTAATTTTCAACATAACACTGCTGGTGGACTTAATTCCAACAGAAATTTAATTTTAAAGTTTTACTACTACATGATGATTAGAATAGAGCTCCAAGGCCGACAGGCTTTTAGTATTGCTTTTAAATTAATACAGACCTTAAACACAAACCCAGCTCAAGTTTCCTAGAAATAGGGAAATCAGATATATAAGAGCTTAGTGATTGAAAGTAACCTGTAACAAACTCTCTAGGTTAGTCTGAGGCATTGCAATGCAAAAGAGGCATTTCAACTATCACCTTTGAAAAGCTGGGAACAGGGAAGTACAAAAAACCAGTGCACAATCCAAACTGCAGAAAAGAATAACAGAATGAACTCATCACGTATGCTGACATAACCACAAAGCCAAAGTGCTCTATCCAGATTGCCACAATCACCTGCTTGGACCTGATGCATAATTTTTTTCTGTATCATGCCAGTAACATGATACAGGATTTTTCACTTCCCTATCATGACTGTGACCTCACAAGAGTAATGGCAAAGTGTCTGGGTGGCAAGCTAAACATAAGGCAGGACACAGATCATTAAATAAACTTTTCAACAGGCAGAGCATCCCTGTATGTCTTCATCTGTTCAGCTGCTACAGCAGTAAACTAGAGAAAGAGAACAGTATTATAACCTAGGATAGTATAGGGATGATATGAAATATATTTTTGGATACTCTCCCCTTTCCCATCAGCAACAAGGAAACGGAGAGCATATAAGAAGGAAAAGAAATACCTTGCCAAGAGGCAAGTTTGTTAAGTTTTTAGCCTTAAATTCTATGGAGTCAAACCTATTAAATTTACTGACAAGGTTTTCATTGACAAGATGACTGAGCGTTAAAATCTCAACAGGACAGAAGTGGAAGAAATCCAATTCTTTGTTCTATATGGTAAACATCAAGACCTCTGAAATATATAAATACAGATATGGATTTATATGTATATTTATACACACAGAACCAGGAGATAAATAGATAGATAGATAGATATGTATATATATAGTTATATGTATATATATATGTATATATATCTTGATAATAAGAAAGAATGTGAAGAAATTGAAGTCTCAATAGAGAATGACAATATCTGAGCAGAAAATGGAAATAGTAAGACAAAAGCTGAAGCTAAGTTCTCTGCAAAGGCTGATAGCTCAGAACGTAGTGCTGAAGGAAGTTTCACACAAAAAAAGATTCAGTGAAAGTGATGGATTATACGTACAAAATCTTGACATGGTATTAATAAATTTTAGGAAGACTTTTTTGGAAAGACTATTAAAAACAGGAATAAACAAGTCAGAAACATGCTACAATAAATCCATCAGAGCTATCGGGAAGTAGGTAAGAAGCTGAGGATCCTGATGTCACACGGACATGAGGTCTAATTCTCCTTTCAATTTTGCTATTGTGGACCTATGTTGTGGCAAAAGTGAAACTGGTGAAAAATGTATTCTCTAGCCTGTGATACTGAAGGCTGAAAGTCTGCAGAGACAGAAAGGAAAGCACTGCAAAGCTGAAAAGAAAAAGGGAACTCTGCTTTTTTTTTCTTTTGACAGGAAGGAGGAAGCCAAATGGAAAAAGAAAAGAGAAATAAAGAAAAGAGGGGGAGGAAAGGGAAAAAGGGTGAAAAAAGGAAAAAACAGGAAAAAAAAGGTGGAAAAACAGAAAAAAAGGTGGAAAAACCCTTTTCTCCAAGAGATACTGTGAATAACAGTGGAGTTGTCACTACTGCCTGTTACAGCTGTCTCCCAATTAGGAAGTCTCTTTCAGAACAACAAAAGTTATATTACTGTTTGTTTCTATAAGAGGAAGGTTACATTCTACATACATATGCCCTTAAGCCCACACTCACCAACCACCTGCCTCAGCCATAAGTGTCAAGGCTTTGTTGTCTCAAGGTGCTGCATGGAGAATTAGACAGATACCCCCAGAAGAAGAGCACAAGCTCTGTTTACTCTTGTGTTATTCACATACAAATCTGTGTTGAGTAGGTTTAGGCTGAACTACAGAGCAAATCTGCAATGGGATCCTTCCATAGTGTCAACACACATCTGGTATTGACAAGTCGTGCATCATTAAGGCCAAACCTATCACAGTCCAGAGCAGTGCCAGTAATGTCAAACACAGAGCTTCCTGCCTACTTTTAATCTAAGAGCCAATGATCTGAACAAAATCACATCCATTGAGCTTCCTGTTGGAGCAGTAGATCTCAACTTAGCCTACATCTGGGAGATGTTAACTTTAAGGCAAAAAAAATAATAACAAAGGGGGCAAAAAGTCTGCTTGCCACACACTTGCGACTTTACTAACTGCATTCGCCAGTAATAAATGCACATGGTGTTTAGATGGCCACCTTACTTCACAATAATATACTGTTCAACTCAGTGGTCTGTTCATCAAGAGAGACATGATAAGGTTTCCTTTGCATTCAATTTTGTTATTACCATTTTCTCGCTAAAATACTACTTTATGCAAAGTGAAAAAGCCCGAATATATATCAATATTTACTTTGATTCTTCTTTTCTACTTGTTTCCTTCGTCAATGCTGCCACCTTCTGATAGTCAGCAGCTTCACCAGGCATCTCAAGCCCAGTGCTTAGGTTACAGCGCTGTGGACAAATCCCTAATTGCAAGTCTTCGTGTCCCTCAGGCTCAGGAACCCTCTCCCCTCCCAAGTCTCACCTACTTCAGTGGATTTTTATGTATGGATGGAAGCGAGGATTTGAAGGGTATAAATTTTCAACACAGCAGATGTTTGTGAGACCAAACCTTAAGGATGCCGGAGTTGACATTTGTTCATCAGTCTGGTTCTAAATTGCTCACACACTCCCAGGTTACTGAAGCCACTGAGAACTTCTGGAAGTTGTTGGAAATGGTTCTTTCGGACTTTTTACCCTCTCTCCTGGGAAACCTATCATTGAAAGTCATTGGTTTTGTGAGTTTTAGCCCCTATTTACTGTTTCTGGGCCATAACATAATTTCCCATTCTAAGTTTCTGTGTCTGTCTAAAGTATTGTTGAGCTTTTTTGGTTTAGTCAGTGTTTATCTGTTCTATCTCTCAAGGTAACCTAGAGAAAGACAATGATTCCTAAAGATGGAATCATTCTCTTGAAGAATATTAAATACTGACCTACAACCTTGAACTGAACTCTCTTCACTAGGAAAGCTGCCAATTTAATATGCTCTCATACTGATTTTCAGCAGAACTCACTTCATTTAATAAATTCACAGGCATTGACATCAGTTTTGGGGAAAAATTAAAATTTTAAAAAAAAAAGTAGCTTCACAATTTAATAGAATTCCAGAAATCCAGTTTCATGGAAAATTTATCCTGCTGAACATAAACAGGCACAATGCTTGGATGGTAAATAGAATAGCAGTGTTTGAGTAAAAATAAAGAAAAAAAATATCAAAATTTATTATTATTATTATTATTATTATTATTATTATTATTATTATTATTATTTGTGTCTGCATCCAAAGCATGAAAGCAAACTTCATAGCCAGTGGTCTGTCAAAGCATCTGATACAAGAGCGGGCAAAGTTCATGTACAACAAGCATAAATTTCAAGCTTAAAGGGGAGAGCACAGACAAAGAAAAACATACTGTGAGATGATCTTACCCTAAACTCCTTCAGTGGAATAAGAACCTATACATAACTTTCTTATATCGCAGTTAAAAGGCCCAGCCTCTTGCCTACTGAAATAGAATCATCCTCTCCCTCTTTTTCACTCAGGGGCCTAATGAATATTTAATGCAAAGTGGAACTGCTCTGATCTGACTCGAGAGCAGACAGATATTTTAAACTGCAGACTCTCATACCCCAGGCAGATGGCCTGATCACTAAACCCTTGGTTAAACAGGATGCCCATGTGCTTCACTGTGTTGAGGGTCAGCATCAGTGAGTGTTGGCCTCCAAGGGGAAGAGGCAGAGGAACTCTCACTTCACAAATGGTGGCAAGATTCAAGCAACAAAATCCCCAGTCTTTACAGAATTTAACATTTCTAAGCATAGCCATAAGTGAAACTGTACTTGAGATGTGGACTTTACTGACAGAAATCTAGGCAGTCCTGGGATTAGCCAGTTTATTCTTGTAACTAGATTTTGGATTAAGGTCCCAAATTTAACAGTAGCAAAACTAAAACGTGTATGACACAAACCAGTGCAATACAGAGGCTGCTCTTACGTGCCATTTGCAGATCCAGAAGCAGCATAGCCCTTCTTAATGGCACTGGACCAAAGGGAGGACTGCTGAAAGGAATTCCTTTTAGTTTAGTTCTTTCCATTTTCTTTCATTTTATTGTTGAGATTATGTTCACATGGGGCTCAGCAGTATAATATGGTCCACATGTCTTTAGGTTTGCACATGCAGCTGTCATGCACAACAACATGATTGCCTGTAGCCTGTTGAACATCTGCTATTTTGGTGAATTATTTTAACAACCCAATAGAACAGTGCACTCCATGGGCTTTTACGTGCTTTACAAGACATCTAGAAAAAGAGGTTACTCTCACAGTTGATTATTCATCAGAGCCAAAATTCCTAGGTTGTATGTCACTAAAATAAAATTTTAAAGTTTAGCAAGTTGAAAATACCAGATAAGCTTTTAATACCATATACTGAAAATGGTTTGTGACACAGAAATCATCTTAGTTGGGTACATCTCAATACACACTGATTATTTTTACAGGAAATCTTCTGGAAGAGCCACAACTCCACATGAACGGCCTGTCAGTTGTGCCAGCTGGCTCATCATATTGAGAAATGAAAAATAAAACATCTATAGATTTTTAGGTCATTTTAAGATAAAGTATAAGTGCAAACCTGTGTTTGCTGCATAACCAAAATTTCTCTGATAGAGAATGCAGGTGCAGAGTCAGCTGCTAGAAATGTTTACACTGTAATAAGTTTCCAAGATTGGTAATATTCCTTTTAGAAATTACCAGGAATTTTAAAGAGAAGTTTCCACAGAAGTTTTCTGAACTGTCTGCATAACAGCCAATAGAATAATTTAACTCTGGGGACTCAAGTTACTCCTCAAACTCTTTTTTCCACACATGCTTAGGTTATTTACAAAGGGCAGATTCCACTCTTGAGTAAAGCCTTTCACTTTAGAGGTTCAGAGAAATAAGTGGAATACTCCTAAATAAAGGTATTCAGTCACTTGAATAATAGTTACAGAATAGAATAAAATAGTTCCAGACCAAAGAAAGAAGAAAAGAAAATCTCTCATCTTATGGGGCCAGTAGCATGTTAAAAAAAGTGAGGCATATTCAGTATGTTCATTGAATGCTGTGGAAAGTAAAAAAAAAGCCTGATCCACAGATGTCAATGACTACTGAATTAAGTCTAAAATATGTCAAGTGAAGGAAAGCCAAAAGCTGCAACTCTTATTCTTGAGATCAAACTCCTCAAGTTTTCTTAACAAAAGATTTTTAATGTTATGGCTGTATTTTTGACACTTTCACTTGCATAATTCTTTGAAGATATATGTTTTTAATTATCAAATATAATAAGTATAGTTAAACTGTGCAGTAATACAGTAAAATAATGAGCTGTAATGCTACATAAGGTTACACAAACCCACAGGAAAATATATGCATTAACTTCTTTACTGGTATTTAAATAATACAATTATTATTTTACATCTTCTAAGAATTAGTCTTCTGGAGGGCACATTTCTTCACAACTTTTTTGCTTCAAATAAAAGACAGTATTTCCCGAAAGATCTTTCTAAGAATTACAGTGTACTGAAATAGCTTTAGGAGAGGGATGAATAAATCTGACAGCTAGGCAGTGACCCTAAATATTGTTTCTTTAGAAAAGGGGTTAGAGTTTTCCAAGCCTTACACATTTGATTTATATTTTCGTACCTAACAATATGGAGAGAGAAATAGGACTGTACAGAAATGGGATTTTATACGTGGGGAGAAAAAATGGTGTGTAATTAAAAAAACTGAAAGAGGAGGAAACTGGTGTAAACAGAGATGGCAAGGAGTGAAAATCCATATAGGATCAGCACAATGGTGATATCAGACCTTGAGTGCAGGCTAAGAACTCTCCCTCATGATGATCTGTAGCATCCCACAAAAAGGAAACCCACCAGAGTAACTGTGTAAATAACTGCTCATTATTGCAAAGCAATCACAAGGAAGCACTAAAAAGAAGTTACCCCGAAAAGGCTGCTGTACTGTGAAATGTATTCATACCTAGCTCCTTATGCTGCACTTCCCCTTCCAGCAAGATATTTTGGGAGATCTCCATTAGAAATGCTGTATGGAACCAAAGAGGAAGTTGCACAACCTGTTGTTGCATTGTAAGATAAAGCTGCAACATGTAAGTGAAAATGGAAATACAACAAAGGTAAAAGTGTTTGAAGCAATTCTAATCTATAAGGTTATATATAAGATTATATATACTATAATCTATATATGTACCACTAGCAACCAGAGTACACCCAGAACTAGGCTGTCTTCTCTAGGATAACTCACACCTCCAAACCTGTGTATTTACCTGAACTATTTATGGTAAAGCCACCACAAACAAGCCAGTTTGCTTTACATTCATTCTCACTATCACTTGTTTCTGTGACCTGATCTATGGGAAGAATTCAGCAATGTACATTTGCCACGTGGATGGAAAGGAACCACAGGGAAAACTTGAGCTGAGCAGTCCAATAGAACTCAAATCAGCACTTCTCCAGGAGGCAGTCTCCAAGATAATACCATAATTTCTGTGTTCTCTGATCAAGAATGGACCTGTGAAATCTTCCTTGTGTGCACACAAGCAAACTTTGCAGTCTATTTCTGCCACCTTTGTGATTATGAAGAAAAATTATTATATAGTGTTAATGATATAGTGTCTTCTATCGGAAACTGCAGGTAGCAAGGCACCTGGCACACAGAATCAGGAATCCAGGTGTATGAAGTGCCACTGTTGTCTCAACAAAATTGCCATTTTTTTAAACCAGTACCGCCCTTACTTCATATGAGGCATAACAAAAGAAACTCTTTCTGACGGGCAAATAAAGAGTGAAAACTATAATTGAAGACAAACATGACAATCTGAGCGAGGAGGAGTGATTGAAAGGTGAGGAAGAGAAGACTTGCACCAACATTTTTCTGAAAACTTTCCTGGATCACTGGTTGTAAGGAGCTGCATTGCCACTAGATGTACAAGCACTGAAAAAAAAAAATTTAAAAAAATGCTTCCAGAGCTTAAATAAGTCTACTGTTATTTCGCCTTTGCCTCTCCTCCCAGCCCTTCTGTTGTGTTGGCTTTTGCTGTATCCAAGTAACAATCTCTGATCTCACTCTTTGACTGGTTTTTCCTCAACAGCTATTTGTTCTTTTCAAACCTTATGTTGCTCCCCAAATTGGTTGCTTCAGCTGTTTGCTAAACCTCTGGAAAAAGAAAAGCAACAGTCCCTGTTACCAAGCAACATCAGTTTTCCTCCTGTGAGGTTGTGATGAGGTACAGTCCTGCTGCCACTGCTGCTCTTGTTCCTTGGAGTTCACTCCACAGCACCTGGAGCTGGCAGGCAGTAGCTAGTCTCTTTACTTTGCTCTGATAGCTATTTTATAATTAAATCAGGTGAAATCAACTTTCTGCAGCTTGATTTCTATGCAAAATTCACAGCAGCAACAGGCCAGAGAAAGAACTTAGGTGTAGTTTTAGCAAGGTTATTAGATTAACCAGGATTGTGTGAATAAAGTAATTTATCTAAATAAAATCTCATCCTTCAGAATGCAAGGATTGCTTTTGGCATCACAAAAAAATCATTTGTTCCCTTCCATTTTTTTTTTTTTTAAGTCAAGTGCATTGTTCACTTCTTGTTCAATGGAGCTTAGTAGATAAGGCTGAACACTGCAGCCTACTCAGATGGAGAGTTCATGGTGGGTCTCCCTGTGCCTTGTGCACAGCCAGCCCAGGCCCAGAACTTCTTAGAGTGTCCAGCACTGCCTGGAAAAGTGAAAATTCAGCCCATTCTTCACTTTTCTAATTGGACAGAATTTAATATTTAATTTTTTTATGAAATCATAAGACATGGGATACAGAGCAGCAGTAACAGAAAATGTCTACCTTCCTTTAAAATGCTTTTCCCAGTCTGTGTGGGCTTACCAAAGTGAAGGGAATGTCTGTGCTGATATGATTGTACAGGCTGTAGGTATGTCTAAGCCCACTGTAAACTACCAACACCCGAGTAGCAGTTTAAGCACAGCAGTCTCAATCTCCAGCACAGGCTAATTTGCCCCGTTCCTCAGGCTCTGAAATAAAGGCAAACCCTAACAATCCCGAATGACTGCAGAGCCTAAATTCCTGCATGCAAAACTCTTTACAGTCTGAAAATATCTCACTGCTCACAGAGATGATAACATATCTCACAGCATAGAAACAAGGCTTCACTCTTTAGTTAAATCACTCCCTTCCTTCATATACCTTTGTAGGAATTGAACCAGACAGATTCAGCCTGTTCCTGAACGTAGGCTGCAAACACTAATCAGATCTCCAAAGGGGCCTTTGGGATGATTGACGGGGAAGCCCTTAATAAAGGCTTTCTGGTTTTGGCAGGCAAGCAGGAGAGCAAGCAAGAAAAGGAAGCAGCTTGAGTTACTTGAAATGTTGAGGTGGAGGCGTTTGATAAACTGTGATGGGAGAGATGTTTGACGAGCCGTGAGCAGAGAGCAGCTGTAGGAATTCTGATGGGCCTGCTGAAATGGCCATGAAGTGGTTAAGTCTTCATTTTCCATTCTTGCCATTGGCAGAGAGGAGATATATAGAGTCAGCAAAACACAGATGAGAAGAACCATCCTAAACTTTCAGTGAGCAAAGAGCCTGGAGACCTCCCCGCATTTCACAGGCCATGTCTGAAATCCTTGCACTGTTAAGGTCTTGGAGATGGACACTGTTTTCAGAGCTGTCACTGAATTCTGTGATAGATTTCTAAAGATGTAAGAGGAAGAGAAATTTGAATTTTACATTTCTGTGCTGTAAATAGTGGAAAGGTGTGTGAAAATACTAGGAGCATCTCAAGTAATGAGGGACAGGACAACAGGAGATGGCTTGAAGTTGTAACAGGGGAGGATAAAGTTGGATTTTAGGAAAAATTTCTTACCCAAAGGAGTTATCAAGTACTGGAACAGGCTGCCCAGGGAAGTGGCGAAGTCACCATCCTTGGATGTATCTGCAAGACATGTAGACCTGGCACTTTGGGACATGGTTTAGTGGTGGATTTGGCAGTGCTGGGTTAATGGTTGGACTCGATGACCTTAGAGGTCTTTTTCAAACTAAACCACTCTGTGATTCTCTAACAGTACCAAGACAACGAGGCACTGAAAATTCACTGAGGAAATTGTGCTTCAAGAAGAAACGCTCACAGCATCAGAGGTACTGAAGAGAGCCTGAAGAGTTGTATTGCAGATTGTTTACTTTGAGCAACAGACACTAGTTTGCTTAACCAGCCCAGCAGTGGAAGTAAGTGATGTTTAACCTGTGAAGGTTTGTTCAGACTTTGTTTGGCAAAAACAGATGGAATTCAATTTTCTCACAATTATTATGTGCTGAGAATAGCTAAATTGTTGCTATGGAAGTGGAAAGGTACAACAACAAAATAAAATACCAGACTAACAGTCTTGAGGCCAAAACATAAAAATATGGCTTCACGTACAGATGCACAACAAACGGAACATTATAGCATATCATAGAATGATTGCACCTAATTATATAATGAAAGTAGGTCATTGTAGCTACATGATATGTTTGTGTGTTTTCCCAGCTTGGTTTCATTCTTCAAGACAAAAATGGCAAGGTATACATGACACAACATTCATTTACCATGTAAAAGACATGAGGCTACTGATAAATGTATGGTAAAAGTAACCAGTCAAGCTTTCTCTCAAGCTGAACTCATTTTATCTCACTAATGCATCTTCCAAGCTTTATACATGGCTTATTTGTGTCCATTCTTATAGCAGTTACAGGTTGTGTTCTCTGACTTTGCCTAGAAAGGGTTTTACTTGCTTCCTTTCAAACATGGGGGAGGAAAAAAAATTAGGAAAATAAAGTAACAGCATTGGGCATAGTTCAATACCAAACTATTCTGTTCAGCCTATAATTTAATTCCCAATACAGACCCATAATCAGTGACCCAAAAAGTCAAGCCTCCATCCCATGGAATTTTGCTATTAACTTCACAGGGATTCCACCTGAAAGAAATAATAGTGAGTTCTTTCACCAGATTGAAAGGCTGAGGTACAGAGGGCAAAAATACTCATCGAAAATTCAACAGATGCATTGCTTTTAGAGAGAGTCAAATTCGCCCACATAACCTCAGTTCGTCCTCCTTTATGACCTAGTTTAATGAAATCTTGAGTAAAACTTCACATCAAAATATCACAGAAAAAACACAGATGTATTCAGTGCTTGGGACTTCAAGGTGGACAGGATGTGGAATTATCTTAGAGGATATATATCTTACTGGTAGATAATATGAATTTTTTCTTATTTTGACAACCAATATATTTTGAACTTGATATTAAGACCTGCTTAGAAGTAGAAAGTTTTAGCTGGTGTCTCAGCTAGCTAAAACAGTATTACATTTTTGCAGTCGTGTACAATGGAATCACTATTAAAAGCTGAGTCCTATATTAAACACTTTAACACATTTTGACTGACATTTCTAAATGCTGATTTCTCTAGCTAATAAGGGAAGTAAAAGAAGTGATTAAGAAGAGAACACTAACTTTTTGGATATAGGTTTCTTCTTGAAATACCAATTGCTAGTTAAGATTTCCCATACACCATGGATCAAAACTGCAAGAAATTCTGAAATTTGGCCAATATTCTTGAAAAAAACTTACTCAAATTCCCAAACTTTTTGTTAATCTAACTTGTTCTGTGTGTCTGGGAATTTTTCAGCTGAAAATTATTCTTCACTAAGAACATTTTCTCCTTTGTTAAAAAAAAAAAAAAAGCTCAGCTCCCAAAAAAATCAACAAGGAGAAAAAAAAGCACCTTGTTTGAGTTTCAGCATTAGACTCATCCACTATGTTTCCCAATCCTCTGCCAACATTTTCACATTTCATTGCATAATTCAAATAAGAATACTATTTAATATTATGAAACTTATGCTATCTTACATAACATATTACTCTTATACAGCTCAATACTATGCTGTACTCCCAGTCCAGCTACCTGGTTTGTGTGAGAGAGTACAAAGATCAGAAAAGGTAGAATTAGGAAAATGGGGATAGAAATTTTATATAATTGGGGGAGGGGAGAGGAAATGATGGGGCAATAAGGAACTTCATTACAACAAACTAACATATTACCAGTGATTTCAAATTATATTAATTTTTTATCCTGCTTTAATATTCTGTGTATTTTTTAAAGTTTACTTTAGAAATAAACTCCATGGGGTTCCTGGCAGAGCTGCTCTGCCACAACAGTTTATACCGACCATCTGTGGTGAGCCAGAAGCTTCCCGAATGTTCTGCCACCTGACTCAAAATCCTGAAGCTTTTCACATTTTTCTGCCAATTTTCATCCATACTATGTCTGTTTCCAACACTGAAAACCTAAAAAAGCAAAATATATATCTAAAAGATGCACAGGATAGTAAATTCAGCCACGATATCATGGCCAAAAGAAAAGACCAAGACTATGGTAATCTGGGTCTGCGAGCTCTAATCACTGGGGACAGTTGCATACCCTGAAAATAAGAGTTGTTGAAGAGCAAGAGGGCTCCTGCTTTTTCTAGGGACATAGAAAACTCAGTGTCATTTCCTTTTAGCACACAATAATATCAGGGTAGATGTAAGGCTAATTTCTATTTCTGTAAGTGACCAAAACCTCCTTTTTTTCACCACAGACAACATTTCTTCTGTCAGTGTTTCAGTTTCTCACATGTAAAGCATAGAAAATATAACTATGCTTTGATACTATTTGGTCAATTTGCAGTAAATGAAGACTCTCTTCTGGGAAACACAGCAGATGATCAAAGAAAGCACAAGAGAAAAAGGACACTAAAATAATTGAATTGCCATGTTCGCCAACAACAGGAAAGGCCAAGATTCAGGAAAAGATTCAAATTTTTGCTGCATGGAAACAGACTACCAAAAAATTATGAAAGTCTAGAATGATGTAGCAGAAGATCATACACAAGAGCAGCAGTGTAACTCAGAAGTCAGTTTGCTTTACAATCCATGATAAACCTACAATAATTTCCTTTTCATGAGCTAGTAATAAACCTCTATTAAAGATTTAGTCCAGCTGTTTCTGTACAATTCTATTAATGTTAGACATGTCCTGAAGCATCTAGACTCAGGTTAATTTTTTTCCTGCTTAAGCTGTATTTAAAGCAGGTTATAAAAGTACTGTCTAAGACAACATTGATTCCACAAAATAGATAGCTGTAATTTATCAATATCTTATAAATCCATCTGACATTTGAGATAGTAATGTCCAACTTGCTCTTACAAATAACTGCCCACTGCCGTTTTTAAATCAAGATGCTGTCAAATACTGGTCCCTGGCCACTTCCATTACAGAAACCTTCTTTTACATCCCCAAATGTCTCTTTAATTGTGATTGTCCCAACACCAATCTGGTGAGCCTGCAACTGTCTTCCAGCTGGGCACCCAAGAACAGACAGGTTTTCCAGAGCCCCAGGTGAGCCTTTCTAATAGACCCTCTCTACACTTGAGCAACTCTAACAACAAAGGGAAAACGAGGGAGGTGTCATTTCCTAGACCTTCATGGAATAAGCCTCCTCTGTCAAGTGTGATCAGAAAGGGCCGACATTCTATATTTGTTTTGCCATGGTATGACCCAAATCAGTGTTTGCTCCTAACCAGGATATTGGGATCCCATGGTTTAAATGCTTATCTCGGGCTGGGTTCTAAAGAAAATTTCCAGAAATGCTTTTCAACACATATGTTTAAAGAATATCAAAGAAAAGCAAATATATATTTCAAGCACCCACTGGTACTGGAGTTTTAGGAATTTCAGGGGGGTGGTTTTGTTTGTGGGTTGGTTCAGGAGGTTTCTTTTTCTTTATCTATCTCAGCTAAAGGATTCTGTGAATTTGCTTGGAATTCATACCTTGTGCAAGCCCAGTTTTTAAGAGTTATTTAGGTGAAATATTCTCAGCATGCATTCTTAAACAAGTTTTTATAACTCCTGGAGCTCCTGTGAAAGAGCTGAGTGTTCAAAGACCAAAGTCTTTTCCTAACTTTCCTCACATACCCTTTGAACTTTTTAAATGGGTAATGAATTTTCTCAGCTACATGCTTCAGCTGGTTTCCTTGGAATTGATACTGATATTAAGAACACCACCAGCTGTCACTTCCTTTACCAGACTCTAGACAATGAGTCAGAAGTGTGTTGGCCTTTGCATGTATTACCCAGCTTTTGCCAGTGTAGTGATCTCAAACTTGCATTGACAATTCCCATGTTACCAGATTAAGTGTGCCTTAAAATAATGCACAGATGAGCTTTCATACTGAGCCTTTTCCCCTATAATCTCTCTCTTGCTATTGTTGTCATATTTCCCTCTTTATCTTTACTCATGCAAATTTTACCACAGTCTTTTAGATTATGCCAGGAGTTTCCAAGTTTTTCGACAGAAGCCCATGAGAAGCAGCGTGTCAACGACAACGAGATAACGCTGGTTTCAAACCAGTACTCTCTGCATGTTCCGCAATAGTAAAAATGTTTCCAAAAGCTAAACACGTTCTCCTGCCATTAGCAGCATGTTGTTCCCTGTGACTGTACAAACGTGAGTTACCTTTCTCTCACACACAGCCGTCTGACTGACCTCTGTCAAAAGCTGCCTCTTGTAACATTACTTTCTCCATGTCAAAAGCTACTACTGGCTCTTTTCTTCACATAAAAATAGCTCTCTCTCCTTTTGGCCTACATGCATCTTTCCCACTGACAGTCTTTCTTTTATTTTTCTTTTTTCTCACTGCCTTCCCCCCCAAGAGAGACTCCAGATGTTTACATTTCTTAATTGAATTTATGCAGAAAGGAAGTCCAAGTGAACTTTGGCTTATGTTCAATGGTAATTCAGATAAGAACTAGAAGGAAGTTTGAATTTAAAGGAGAGAAATTAGAAACTTGAGACACCAAATGTTATTCAGTGGCATGTCAAATGCTTATCAAGATATCTTTTATAACATATTTAATTGTTTCTTGTAATTTGAATAATATGAAAGACCAGTAATAAGGAATGTTTCATTGGGTTTCTTTTTGAAGTGCTGTCTCAAACCCTGAAACATTTAAAAAGGATGCTATAATTAGACTTGGCTGGAAACTTCTTGATTAAACACTTTTGATTTGAAAAATGCTGATTTGTTAGAACTGCAACTTTTTGCATACATGTATGTGTTTTAATGAAACTTTAAGGAAAAAAGCTTCTTAAGTCAAAACAGGAAAAAGTCAGAGATAAACCATGACAAAGCTCAGCTCACAAAGGTAAGATGTTCTGCTGTGTCCTGAGACAGTGACCTAAGAGTCTGCTTCAGTCTGGGTTCCCTGGAAATGATACAGGATAAACTGCCAGAGTGTTAGAAATTAACCGGCAGCTTATCTTTTCTTCCACATCTGATCTTGTCACCTACTTTCTTCCATAGCCATCTACGCACTTACTTTTTGAAGAAACTTTGCCACTTTAGTCTTATCAGGTTGTCCTGACTGTTACTGAATTCTCCTTGGCTATCCCAGTTCATTACAATCTAAACTTTGAGTCCTTCTGGATGTGTAACATTCCAGTAGGTCACCCTCCACACTGCACCCAAATTCAAGAGATCTTATTTAGTTGGGTAATTTTCTTTAACTGGTGTTCGTCAGAAACAGTTCAAGCTGATGTTTTGTTCATATCACTGAATTAAGCCAAAGACAAACCCCTCAAATTCTGCACGACTTTGAGAGCTCACAGAGCTATCTTTAAAGTTTCATCTGTAATAAAAAAATACAAGTAAATCAGTCAGGCAGTCAGTCAATTAAGACTGAAAAACCACTGTGACCTTTTCAATCTACTTTAGAAATTCATAAAGAGTTGCTTTCCAGAATGAGTAGGATTGCTTGATATAGTGTAATAGACTGAAGCCAAAACTAACAAGATCTTTGAAGGTCTTGAGTAGTCTGCTTCCAGTGAAGTCTAGAGTCTCCCAGACTTGTTACCTGGCACACGAGCTATACCATCAGTTCTCATGAACAGATTGTGAAATTTGCAATTTCCTAGGAAAATTTTTGTGCTGCAATCTACCCTGATTTTTTTTTTCTGTTGTCAGGCTGCTCACTTCTCATGCCAGCTGCTCCACCCACCTGTTCCCCTGTGTATAACTTAATAATCTCCATTTGATATAAACTAGAGCAGACCGAGGAAGTGTAAACTTTCAGTGTAGGATGATAGCACGGGGCGACTCTGGGGGAGTAGAATGTCTGGCAGTATACATGCAGCAAGCACAAGATTCTGATCAGCAGTAATGAATAGATCGCTTCAGGAATAATCTTCATTAAGTTGATTGGTGCTGTGGGGATTGATTCTACAAGGTGCTGTTTCATCTTGTGGCCACACAAACATTTTTGAGCAAATGAAATGTTCTTCCCCACTTTTTCACGTTCTAGCATTCCTCAGAAGTCACAGTAAGGATTCTGTATCCAAGCAGGAATTCTAACTCCTACAGTCAGAGGATGAACTGACAGATGCATTTTCCAGTCTTTGATCAAAAACCACCCCTCCCACACCATAAAAACACCCTACTCCCACACTACTTTAAATCTCCTATGGTACTTCCCAAAGACGGTGAGGATTTCCTAGACCTTTAATAATTTACTGTTTCAATCCAATGGTATGAATTGTTTGGTGAAAATACTGATTTACTGTTGTAGGAAATGGTGGTCTCTCTTTAAATATCAGCTGCTTAAAAGTTCAACATCTAAGTAGCAGGCAAGCTGAACAGACTCTCCTTCAGTGACAGCAGAAAGAGGAGAACTCTCAAGTTGTGGTTTGTCCCATCTATTAAGATGGCAAGAAAGATGTTTTAGAGTTCCTTATTTCTCTCCATTGACTAATGAGGCAATCTAGATTAACAGATTGAAGTCAATGTCTAACTTTAGAGAGTTAAACTTTTAAAGTTGGAGTGTGATGTGAAGTCCACCCTAGAAAGGTCCTTGCACATATCACCACATACATGTACAAATATCTGTATAGCATTTCACAGGAAATGCCCACGTTCTTTCATATCACCATTGTTTCAAGTCTTTGAAGATCAGCTGTAAGTACATTAATTTGCAAGGTTGCCTTTAAATGCTTTATTAATTCAATGAGCAAGTTTTCACAGTTTTCTCAATCTGGTGGGAAATGTTTCCCCTTTAAAACCAGGAAATACAGAACTAATTAGTTTTCTAATTTTAGATTTGTATATCTTGGTTTTGATTTCACGTTTGTTTAATTGCGTTTATAAGTATTGGTAAGGGGTTAGATAATGATCAAAGGTTGTTAGCTAAGTAATTTAAACAACTTGTTTGCACAGAATCACAGAATGGTTGAGACTGGGAGAGACCAAAGTGGGGTCATCTGGTCCAACCTCCCAGCTCAAGCAGGGTCATCCCAGAGCACATGGCAGAGGACTGCATCCAGACAATTCTGGAATATCTTCAGTGAGAGAGAGTCCACACCCTCTGTTCCAGTCTGTGATCGTTGCACAGTAGAGAAGTTTTTCCTCATGTTCAGGTGGAACTTCCTGTGCATTGGTTTCTGCCCGTTGCCCCTTGTCCTATTGCTGGGCACCACCGAGCAGCGCCTGGAGACATCCTCGTGACACCCTCCCGTCAGATACTGACAGACATTGATGAAGTCCCCTCTCAGCTGGCTCTTCTTGAGACTGGACAGGCCCAGCTCCCTAAGCCTTTCCTCCTAAGAGACATGCTCCAGTCCCTTTATCATCTTTGTTGCCCTCAGCTGGACCTACTCCAGAAGCTCCATGTCTCTTTTGTCCTGAGGAGCCCAGAACTGGACACAGCACTCCAGATGTGCCTCACCAGGGCTGAGTAGAGGGGCAGATGCCCTGCCTTGACTTGCTGGCAATGATCTTTCTCCTATAACCAAACACTTCATCATATTTACTCAAGAAGTGCCACTGCCTTTGCTAGGTTGCTCGTGCTAGTAAAATGAGTAGAAGTTGTCTGCCGTGACTCTTAATAGAGGGATAAATCACCATTGAAATCTGTGGGGAATCAGAGGTTTAAATCTGAATATTTAAACACCTACATGCACCTGGGCTTCAATGGTCTTAGCATGCAGAATCTGCTCTTCTCTTACTGATCTCATTGCCAAGTTAACTTGGCATCTCCCATTTCTCTGTCTGGATATGAACTCCATTAAAGGCTGGCAGTAGCTCTAAGGTCTAACAGCTGGGAATACAGCTAACTAAAGAGGTGTAGAGTCCATTAGAACTGCAACAGTGGAAGTAGGAAATGTGTCTTGGGGCAGGAAAGCAGACCCAGCTGATATCATCTAGAGTACACTGAAAATAAGATACAAAGAGCAGATCAGCAGAAGCTCACTGTGGAAGGGTGGAATTAGAAATTATAAATTCAAGTCTACGCCACAAAGGCAAAAACAAGAAGCATTTCTGACAGGCAAAACATTACTAACTCTTAATCTCCACAAGCCTAAGAGAAGTAGCCCAGAGAACAGTATGAAAATAATAAACTGCTATGAAAATAATAAACTAAAGTTACCAATTAATTTTTAAAAAGGGATAGGATATCCTTATGTCTTTTGTAGGCAAAGGCAGTTCTCTAGTTCCCCTCATTTAAGATCAGAACTGTGATCTGTTAGCACTACAGGTACTTGCATTTCATTTATTACTTCCCTGCATAGAAATATTTTAGTCTGGTCTTTCTAATTATTAGGGATTCACAGTGTATGTGCAGGTCCTTCTCTCCCAAAGCACTTTCCTGGCACTCAGCTGGGTATTTTTCCAAGGGAGTCCATACCTCAATGCTATGAAAGTACAGCACTTCTAAAATCTGATGGCCACAGCTACCAGTTTTCCTTTAAATATACAATTCTGTACTTTAGATGTTGTCACACAAGGTGGCAGACAGGAGCTCTTGTAACAAACCTGGAAGAACTTTTATTTCTGTAACTGCGACAAGATGCAGTCCTAAAATCCCAAAACTTTAACCACACCCAAACACACAAGCAGCACATTCCAGCTAATTTTACAACACACCATATGATGGCTGTTTCCAAAAACCTTCACCTGAAGTATACTTCCACACTTAAAAACATATTGATATGGATACATGTAATGGATTACAGTTCCAAACTATTAACAGCTGTTCTGTGTGGGCCTGATAAATATTCCTTTACATGTATGACACAATTTGTTAAATTATTTCACTCTTACACTTAGGAAAGAACAAATCCTGCCAACATTTATGTATGTGCTTGGCTTTACCAGCCTGACTACTCCTGGCATCAAGTATGATTTTTATAAGATCAAGGCCTAAGATATCATATGCAATAACTTGGAATAGAAATGCTTTCTAAAAAAATAACACTTGCCCTAGCTGAAAGCTACTGAGATTTCATCGTGATTATCATCAGCAGCCTGGTGAATAAACATGAGACACTCAGGCATTTACTCTGGTCAGGCATCAGGGAGAAGAACATTAAACAAAGGAGGGAGAAAAGATGCAGAAGGGCAGAAAAGGTTTTTTATAGCTTCCAAGTGTTGTAACTTACCCTGAAATGTCAGGTTTTTCTTAGGGAAAAGTCAGGCGGGCCTAGTAAAGGGCCAAATGTGAATGTTGAGATGGAACTTAGTGCTAGACAGATTTTGAAAGTAAAGCTCTGGAATCACAGTAGTTTTGCCTCTGAATTCTACACCTGGTTACTAGAGAATTGTTTTATGTATCTACCAAGAAAAGCAGATCTGTGTCTAAAGGTTTTCTCTTTCTTTTTAGTGTAGTGGAACAGAAGATATGATAGGATACAGGTGATTAATAAAGAATCTCATGCTGCTCTGTGTCTGGTATCACCTAGATTTGAGAAAAGTGGGTATTTACTAAAATGAATGATTTAACATCCCAAAGAATATAGGGAAGCTGTGTCATAGAGTGACTTGGAAATCAGTCCAGTTTATTCCATAATTACTTTGATGACAAATAAAAAAGTTTGGGTTTTTTAAATTAATTTTGCTGCTTTTCACTGGCTACTTTTGGGCTTTTTCACTACTACTTCTCATCATTAGACCTTCTCTTCTTAAACCAACCTCTCATTTTCTGTCAAATCCTGATTTCCTTAAGGGATCAATTACTATATCCCTGAACTGAGAGGATCTGAGGAATGCATCCCATAATCTCAAATTACTAATATAGTTTTAAATGATAAGTCATATACAAGCTAAACCAGTGACTTCCACTATTTCTACTGAAATTGCCTAAGTTTTAGCATCTGTTAAAAAGGACTCCAAACTGTCATATTCCTTGTACATGGTTCTAGTAGCAACTTATTTAACATTCTCTTCACATTAATAGTTTTCTATATCTTAATTGCAGAATCTGGGAGTCCTTGCCAGCTACTTGATCTAGCTGTAGTCTCTGTCCTGACCCCATGCCAAGAGGGAGATTGACAAATTTTCTGGCTTCCCCCACCACTTTTTCCCATTCATTACTTGCCATGGGAAGAAAAGCAGATATGAAGGGTGGGAGAGAGTTGTAATATGCTGTGGCCAAGTCTTCAAGTAGGACAATAAAAATGATCAGGTCCCAGTATTTAGATATAATCATTAGTCATTCAGTGTTTAGAGTAATACAGTCATTAACCCCCACATAAAATGAGAAGGTATCAGAAGTGATCAGAGTCCAGATCCTCTGTTTTATGAGGGACAGATCCAAGTCGTCCGAATATCATCTTGGAAGATCTCTAATAACAGAATCTTTGAAAGATAGATCACAGGCTGAGTAACTAATATCACTAGGACTTCCACCATTGTTGAGGAAGTTACTCCTCATTGCTAATGTCTGCATTAGCCACATTGAAACTCCATTCTAACTTCCAGATGTACGTGGGTGAGAGGAATGGAAAAGGATTAAGGGACCTAACATGGAGGTGTAGCAAAATTTACCTGGGGGGCCAGCTTGCAAGGACTAAAGCTACTGCAAAGAACAGCTTGCTTAACCATGGTCCCAGATCTGAAGGGACTTGTAAAGAAAAAATGAGTCAAAAATAAAGGTCATAATTTCTAGAAGATAAATGACATTTCACACAGGGTGTTGAAGGAGAAGGAATAAAGGATACCGTAATTGTCCACTGCTTGTGAAACTGTTGAACCACTTTGTGGTTTCTTTTTTTCTTCCCTTTTTATTTCTCCATTACCATTCAAAGAGGTTTCTAAAAACTACACCACTGCTAGAGCTTATCACTTCCTGCTGTGATTTGTGGGCAACAAGATTGTTGTGTTCCTCTATTCTTTGGCAGTGAAGAACAAAGAGAGAGATTGAAGGTTTCTTCCTGAGACGCTACAAGAATAGACAGAAGATAATGAGTTGCATTTCTACATAAGGCAGTAAAAGACTTCAGATTCTCTTCAAACACTTTTCTGAGACCCATAAAGGCAGTAGGGTCACTGAATAAATGATCTTTTCCTTGAAATCGGTTAGGAGAGACAACCACAGAGAGAATATTAAAGTTCTTAAAGTGTTGATGAGATTATGGCATTACCTCCATGAGAAGATCTGGTTTGGAAAGAGATACTCTCTGAGGAAACAGAAGAGAATGAATAATATTATCAAACCAGCTGCTGAGCATAGCAAATGGAAGTCTGTTTCATCTGACCTTTCCATTTCTACAAACAAAAATGCACACTATGCAGGGTTTGAGAGCCCTGAAAAAAGGAGATAATTTTCCTGGGCCTTTTTTTTTTGTCCTCTAGATAGTAGAAACAGATTGTGAGCAGGAATTCAGGAAATTCAAACCTTTTCTTAAGATCTAAAAGTTGACAGAACAAGTAATAGGAATTGACAAAACTTAGTGTACTGTAGAGAATTATTTAGAATTGTACCTAGCATTTTCTAAACTCCTTTGTTTTCATACCAGTCATGGCACTCATCAAGAGCATAAGAAACCTTTTAGAAAGTCATTATCATTTGTTGTGCAAGAGTTCAAACATATTTGAGTGACTCAATTCACCTCGCTCTGTTCAGCATGTATTCCAAAATTATAACTGTCAAAAGCTGGAATGACAACCTGCTCTTATCTACATTATTTGGCCAAGTTCACTGAAGGATGGCCTCATTTGGAGGTCTGCTGATCTGCCACTCACTCATGCAAACTGTAGCCCCCAAGGAGAATTACTCCTCTGGCTCCTCTTGATTTCTCCCGAGATATTTCAACTTCTGTTGACCGGCAGCCACCCCATGGCAGGGTACAACTCTCCCTTGTGGAGCATATGGTGCAGTAGAAGCAGTGGCAACTGAACCCAGAGTCTACCTTCAAAAATCTGAAGTTCCTCACTCTGCCAACACAACAGCACTCCTCCTCCTTTCTCTTTTGCCAGACTGTCCAGTCAGCCAACAGAAACAGCCTCATGGGAACACAGAACATTTGGATCCAAGGGTCAGCATACAGTGCCATGTGAGACTGAACAGGACCAAGGGAATTTGAAGAGAGCATAGTTGAAACCCTGAAGAATTCTACCTCTGGAGAACATTTTTTGGCAAAGAGGTTTCCGAGGCAGACAGCTAGCAATCTTATCTTAATTAAAGCAGGCAAGTAATTGTGAACCACTAAAGTCATAACATGAAAAAAACCCACACATAGCAGACTACAAATACTGATACAAAACTTATCGTAACTGAACTTACAGACAAGAGAAAAATGTGCATGCGTCAAAGATGTGTCATTTGATTATCCTGACAAGAAGACACAGACTTTGTTGTTGAAACAAAATGGTTTCTTAAGATTATGAAAGCCACATCCTTGGGTCAAGTCAACAAGCTCGCTACCACAAGACAAGGCTCTGGTTTGCTGTGCATATCGGATACCAGAAGGTATTATCATTCGACCAGTCTGCTCTTGGTGCTTCTATCACACAAACGTCCATGGTTTTGTCAGATTCATTGAAACAGAAATTTCCAAACAGGTAAGGAAGGGTGAGGACATAACTACTGTTCCATTCCCACACACACCATGATTCCTTCCCTTCCTGCCATTGTAGTAATGCCAAACTCAAGCTTTAAAAAAATAATCACCAAGTAGGCCTCTCTAAAGAAAAAATAATGACTTCATAGAAACAAAACTGAAAAAAATAACCAAACCAAACAGCACACTGCATAAGCAGGCAGGGAGTGTACAGGGCAGGGAGTTGTTCTTGTTTTTCACCTTTGACAGTGCATTGTTCCAACTTCTCTTAAGAAAGATTTCCCTAAGCATATTTTAAAATTAGTGGCAGATGATAATATCTATAATTAGTTAATTCGTGGAAATGTTTAGAAGACACATCCCTTAGTTTCAGACTGCATCTTTATAGAATTGTGTTTCTGTAGCCAATACATATATGTTTTGGTCATGTTTTTCTCAGAATACCTTAAAATTCAAGATTCAACAGAAACCAAACAACACAGAAGTGAAAAATTGGCCAGACATCTTTTCTAATTAAGTGCACTCAACAAACCAGTTAGCAACAGCTTCAAATTACACTTTCTACCCATGTATCTTGGTAATATGTACTTGGAAAAATATGTACTTTCAGAAGCATGTGTATTCAGATGCAGGATAAAATTAATGACTAAGACAGGAAAAGGAGAAAAAGTTACAAAAGTATCTGTGGTCATTGATTTTTAAAAAAAAAAAAAAAACAACAACAAAACCATCAAAAACCACCAAAAAAGCAAACAATCATGTTATTAGTTCACATTTCATGCAAGATACTCTGCTTTTAATAGACCTGCCTGCCATTTGTTATTAGAAAGGTATTTTATCCAATGGTCTCTGCTCTGCTAAAACAAGACTATATTGGTATTCTACTTGAATGGTATCAGATAAGTATGACACAAAAACCTGAATTCAGTGGCCACTGTTCTAGTGTTCTTCAATTTTATGATATACATACCAGAAGTGACATTGAGCCTTCTCTTCCTTTCAGCTGAAATAATAAAAAATTCTTCCTGCTGACTATCTCCTTACAAAATAACATTTAAATATCAATAACATATTATTGATACTAAGAGCAAGTTGGTCAGTAGTGTGAAAATCCCAAGGGACACTCCCTTTGTAGATAGTCTTCCATATATATTTGCGAGCCTTTCAGATTGTTCAAGCAGGAGCAAAATTCACTCTTTGCCATATGTAACTTGGAATTATTAATTTGCCAGATCAACAAGTCTTCTAAAACAGCATAGTTAGGGGAGTTATAAGAAGAGACATATAGCTTAGCAACAAGGGGGGAAAATTTCTTTTGTAATTTGAAAGAAATGGTGCTAGCCATTCTGCTTCTGTACTTTTTCTTGTGTATGTATATTATTGCCAGCTCATGAAGAAACTGGCTGTAAGATTTGAACCCCCTGGGAGATGCAGATGGCTCCTTTATTTTGTTGTTGGTGAAATAAAAAGGAATTCTGCCTGTGGACAGAAAAGTGGGTTTTGTTTTCTATTTTCCATTTACTGAAGATGAAATCTCCCATATGAGAAATGTAGCAATCGCTGCCACATTTCTTGCTTATATAGCCATCAATGAGCTAGCATGCACACAATTGTCAAAACCCAGATTAAACATTGTAAATGACCACAGCATTTTCTTCCTGGAGCTAAAGCTATGATGTGATCTACAGCCATTTTCCCCTTATTTGGAGACTGCAGGGTTCATACTCCGGGCACAGCAAAAACACAACACAGAGCTATCAAGCAAAAGTAATCCTCTTTATTTCAAAACAGATGACTAGCTATTTGCATGGTTAAAAATACCAGAGTTTTCCCTGGGTAATCCGCTAGCCAGTCTGATCTACTTTTTCCCCCCATGATGCTAGGTCATTCTTGGATTAAAAACAAGAGACTCCACCCTTAGAGAAATTTTCTTTAATACCCTCACAACATAAAACAAATAAACAAAAATCAAAACCAATCACCCACACCTTTACAACTCATTAGCTTTCTCAGTTATATTTTTATGATGTGGTAAATATTCAATATTTTAAACTTATTATGCATGCTAGTTCAACTTTTGCAATCATTAGGTTTTTATGCTTCCTTTAAGAACAACTGAGATTTCTGCAAGCATAAAAATGCTTTAAAACTCCTGTCTACCAAAGCAAGCCAGCTCCTGAGGATGTGGTGGTCCTTTGTTGCACCCAGAGCAAGGATTCTGCAGAGGAGTTCCAACTTCAGCCGTAATGAGTGAGATCTAGTGAATATAACTGCAAATAGCTGAAGGTCCTTGGTGTGATAGTGCTAGATATTCATTGCAGGAATAGATGGACAGCAGGTAAAACAAGTCTCTCTCGGAATTTTACAAGTTTTAAAGTTGTATGTCAGAGTATACAACAGTTGCAAGAAGCAGAAAGAAATTAAAGTGCTTGCTTAGAAGCCGTAATGACCCAAGCGATCAGATAGATGGTGTGAGATAACAATTAATTCTTGGGTAAATGGCAAGTGTTGACAGCAATTTTTTTTTCCCATCACTTATATACATGAACGTTTATTTAATTTTTAAAAATAAAATAAAGGTATGAAAAAAAAGTTGACCTAGAAAGGGGAAAATTTGTCAGAATCTGAATCTTTTTGAAGCAAAACTGAAAAGATTTTTTTAAATATTGAAAAATTAAAGGGCTCACAAATCAGATTCCTGAGAAATTTCATGCTTACTAGCAATATCACTTTTTTTAAAAGAAAATAAGTACATACAACTCTCAAACCCATTTTAAGACATATCTCACACTGAGAAATTACTGGCAAGGTATCTTTTATAACATTGCACTAATATAGATCTCTGGTAACAGCCTTACACAGGCTGTCACTGCTATTCTCTGATGTAGGAGGGAGACAAGTATGTGAGGCAGCACAGACTGGCAGAGCAGGCTACACACATTACACTTGCCAAGACTCCTGAGGGATGGAGCAAAACCACCATTCAGCCAAACGCGGAGCCTGTGGAAGTCTAGCAACGATAAACAGTGACACCTAAGGGAAGGAGCGAACATTTCCCAGGGGAAACAAACATTCGTGCAGTGGAAGAAAAAGCAGCTATCCCAGTCCTCTCAAAACTACCTTTATGACCCCCAGGGTAAAAATAAATAAATAAATAAATTTTTAAAAAGGGAAAAGCGAAAAGCAAAAAAAATAGGCCGTTTTTAAAAGGGTGGCTTGTTTATCACACTACATACCCAGAAGAGGAAAACTGACAGAAAAAAACCCTAAAACTTCAGTGAAAGCAGCTGCTTCCATTATCACCTAAGGCAACTTCAGCCACCTTTTTCCTATGTATAGAGTTTTAAAAAAAGCCGGTTACACCAGAAAATTTTCACACCCAGAACATTAGAAGCACAATAGTGCAATACTGTCAATATTATGATTAATACCACATCAATTCCACAGCAAAACAATCCCCTCCAAGAAGGTCAAATAGTTATCCTCTCTGTAGAAGAAATTGTTTCCACATCTGGAAGAATATGTTTGTAACTTTGTATCACACAGCAACAACAAAGCCCACACATCCTCTAACAATCTGGGCATTAGCAGGGGTCAAGTGTAGTTTCTGCTCTGCTGTTCTATGGCCTACAATCAAGGAACATGTTTCTCACTAATCTTCTGCTCCCCAGCTCTGATTACCAGCAGGTCCCCACATGTGTCCCATTCAGAAACCATAATGTTTAAACATGATGTCACATCAAATAGAAAGTTGTACTGGGAAAATAATTACGTAGATTTACCAGAGGACAGGAGACAAAAATCTGCCTTTCTTTCTGCTATTAACACCTTTGAACTTAATTTTAGGTCAAGCAATTCCCTGATGATAAAAGTGAGAATAAAGACTCACTAAACACGGATAAATTCAACCATAAGTCACAGCCTAACCATTCTGACACGTCTTCTGTGTGTTACTCTGTCGTGTTCTTGTTTGTCCATGTCCCACAATATAGCATCTGTGTGTTTCTCTGTCTTAATGTCACCAAATGCTAGTTTACACAGAAGGGCTTGCTTAGGTTCTAGCTAGTTATATACTGTACAAACACAAATTAACAGCTTACAGAAATTACTTTGCAATCTTCAATATCTGAGAACATAAAATAGCCCATTCAGTCTCTCCAGTATTGGTACCCTAAGAGAGCCTTAGGGAAGAGTGCATAAGAACAGGACAAACTTGCAGTGATGTATCCCAGTACTCCTCCAGCTTCCAATGGTCTGTGACTTGAGGAATTACTTCAGCAGCTAGAAGTCTAATAATTGTGTTTAACAAACTGAGATGGGTTTTCTTTCGTGATTTTGAACCTGCACCAACCTTTTGGCATGCACATTTTATCACTCCATTTCTCAAGACTTTTCTTTGCAGAAAGTTTTCTCTTTTACTACTCTGCACAACTTAATACCATCAGCAAACGTTGTCACCTCCTTCTCTACTCTCCTTGCTAGACTGATTAAATTGAATAACATGGGGCTTAATACAGATCCCAGTGGAATTTGCCAGGTGAAAATCCTACACTGAGAAAACTGAACATTTGTTCCACCCTTCTGTTTCCTATCTTTTCAACTGTTACTAATATATGTAAAGACCTTTCCTTTTATCCTATGGCAGTTTGGCTTCTCTAAGTATTTTGGAGGGATTTTTTAAGAGCTTCTAAAGTCAACCTCAATTAGATCACCTTTGTCAAACACACAACAGTGATTCCTTCAGGGAACTACAGCAGAATCGTGAGACATGACTGTTTCCTGCAGAAGGTGCACTAGTTCTTCCTGAATACATTGCATTTATCTATGGCTTCACTGCCCTATACAGACATCAGACTCACAGTCAGGAATTTTCTACATCTTGTCCAAAGTCCTTTTAAAAACTGGTAATGCATTTGCCACCTTCTCTGATACAGAGGCATTTCTAAGTGATAGTTTATAAAACATAAGTAGTGGTACCTAAACTTTTCACTCACTCTTTACCTGTACTTAATTACTATATCACCTTTTTCAGAGCGTAAAGGTGACTTTTGCTTTGATCCCCTGAGGAAAGCCTAGAATCTACATTAGCAACAATTTCTTATTAAAAACTTTTAAATTCATTTGCTTGTTACTTTAATTCTTTTAACTCTTACATGAAGAGGTCCTTCCCCTATACCAAGAGGGCCAGCCAAACAAAGTTTTTGTCTTGTACACAACAGGTGAATTACAAAAAAACCATAAATCTTGTCAATGGTCACTGAAATCATGACCACAACTAAATTGTGCTAGTTGAATTGGTTAGTTAAATTGGCAGTTAAAGTCAATTTTAAAAGCATATCTAAGATAATGTCTTCTCTTCCACTTACAGAGCAAAAACACCCAGGGAAGAACATTGATTTACAGAATACATAAATTAGGAACTGGATTAAATTAAACTAGTTTGACTGAGAATCTAAAAACGGCAAGAACGTACTTTAAATTACAACATTGTTCACATAAAATCAAATAACAGTTGTATTAACCCAGTCTCTTTATATAATACTATAATTTGAAGAAGTTTCCTGTAGAGATTTTAATGAATAATTGTATAAAGTATTATAGAAAATTGTATCTTAGCTATTAACAACCATATAACGTTTGTTCATTTAAATGGTATAAGAAATAAAATTAATTGAGCTATGACATTGCTTTCATCTTTATTCAAATCTACTGGCTTTTATATAGCCCAGATATTCAATATTCAATATTTTTTAATGATTCGTGGGTGATAATGAAGATAAACCATCACAGGGGACTCCACAAATCAGAATAATCACAGTTTGGTGCCTTACTTAGAGGTTTAGGATTTGACAGGTACCTCCCTAACTTGAATGCCCATGCCTTCAAATTTCAATACACAATAAAGTAAACATAAACTGACTTTTTATGAGGCAGAGATGCTAAACTACATTCCTTTAAAATAGTACATTGGTGCTGACAGTGTCCCATTTAATTGGGAATTTTGTGAAATGGACCAAAAGAAAGCTTAGATTTAAACATATTTATTTGGCTAGAATCAAAAGAGACTCATTTTTTATCTCTTCTGGTAATTTGTATAGAATTTACTCCATTTCTCAAAGATGAAAACAATTTATTACTTGGGGAAAAAAAAGAAAATTTATCACCTCTTTCAAGTTTCCATTAGTTGTCAGTTTCCTAAACTCTAAATCCAAGACTTTTTCCATTGAGAACAATTTTCTCAGGAAGCAAAAAGGAAGATAGTTGCCAAAAGAAATCTAGCAGAATGGTTCACAACATGACACAAGTGCAAACATCAATGCTGTTTAGCAGACCTTCACAATGATCTCAGTATTCTCTGTATTTCCACAAACCACCATCGTAGTGGTGCTCATCCTGTTATCCACTCCCCCAAGCATAACAGCTTTCCAGGAGAGGCTTTCCTGACCTGCTGGTTCATGTCCTTGGGATAGTCCTCACTTTGCAGTTTTGCAATGGTTTAGTTGCTCTCCACCAAGTTTTACACAATCCTGTCCACAGACTGATGACAAATTTAAAACTCTAATTCATGATAATGACCACACCTCCCCTATCATCACACGGTCCTGACTTGTCTTACCTTAGCACTGGCTCATGCAACACTAATGTCTGGTCTGCTCAGTTGGAGAACTAAGTTGAACAGCATGACCAAACCAAAGTCTTCCAGCCAGTCATTACACTTTGCCTACAGATAAAGAAAATCATAATCTTTGCTTGCTTGACCATAGCACTCTGGATGAAATCTACTATAAAATACCAGAAGCAGATTCAACAGGTTCTGGTTGATAGAGGCTGAGCAGTAGGTATCTGATGATAAACGTTTGTTCTGTTAATGCAGTAGAAGTCAGCACACCGCTCCCATTAATTTTTTTAGGATCAGCTAGGGACAAATTGTTCCCAGCTCCAGTGGTAAGCACAGTATTGACAGTTCATCCAAAAGCAAAACTAATTCTCCCCATAGGCAGGGGGTCTTGGTCTGAAGAGCCTCTATTAAACCCCTGGTGGAGTGTCAACAGCCCTCCTAAGTTATAAAATACGTAAAAGGATTGCAGTAGATTCCTGACCTTTTGTCGTCACCTGGGATGAGCAGTAGCTGTCCATCTGCTCTGGCAACACTCTCCACGTTCCAGTAGCATAAAATATTAAAGCTACTCACTATCAGGCAGTGTAAAGCACACCTAATTTAACACCTGGTACAAAAAGGATCAAGCTGTCACTAGAAATGGCAAATACACTGGAATGCATTTCAAGGAAGAGAGAATACAGACCCATGACTAACAGAATAGCAACATCTCAACTAGACAGTCAATTACTACTGCCTTTCTGTTTCATAGGAGTGTTAAACACAAACCAGAGTCATTAGTAACATCCATTTAGGTTGACTAGAGTAACCCCTACTCAGAGTGCTAACCACTTGGAGTCCCATTTACCTGTCAAAAAACTGTCATTTCTGTAATCTCTCATTTAAGTTTGACAAAAATGAAATGGAACCTTTTGTGAAAACTCCTTTTCAAGCAGGGATGTTGTCAGCTGTATGGAAAAAATTCTGGAAAAAATACATGGAATAAGAAGCAACGTGGGACTAATTGTGAATCTAAGACTAAAAGAAAATTGAATAATGGAAGCAACAGAATACAAACCCACTGAATGTGTTACTGCAGAAAAGAGAAGGGCAGCCAAAATGCAAAATGAATTAGAGCAGTCAAATCAGTTAAGAGAAAATTGGATGGGTTATAACAAATCATGAAAAGAATAAAACTGGAGACAACGAAGGACTTTTAATAAATGAGGAGGCTGCAGAAATTAATGAGGCACATCAAATGGTTGAGATATTGCACTGCTTTATAAAAACGTGCCTTCTGTGAGGCAAGTAGAGAGCAGAACTGGCAAGTCATCAAGTGGTAGAGGTATGAAATGCCCTGCACTAAGTAAGAGGGGACTTTTAAAGATGACCATATGTACCTAAAAAATTCCAAACTTCTGAGAGGTATATTCTTTTTTCAAGACATGCATGCCTTAAGAGATATAAAGCTATAGCAGAAAAGAAAGTACCAAATTTGGTACCATTTTCACAAACACAAAAAAAATCTTGAGAGTATTGTCAGTAAATTCACTTCCAATTATGGAACAAATAATAGAATGAAACCACTTCCGCAGAAAGTAAGTAGCTGTGTTCTAGAAACACCATAGGTTATAAATTGTACCAGATCATCATTTGAAAACATGATTTTGAAATGTTTTTTTAAAACCTGAAAAAAAAAAAAGGAAAAAAAACCAGCAGAGGGAGAGGTACAACAGGAAACAGAAATTTTGAAAATTGCTTCATAGAATCTTCTGGGGATTCAATTCACATGTGTATGATAGTATTGTTTTAAGTCACAGTCACCAGAAAACCAAAGTCCAAATGAGGGAAACAAAAAAGACTAATGGACACATTCATTAGGGATTTGCCTGAAAGGTTTCAACTTTTGAAAGTCAATCAGTGAAAACAAATACAGAATGTTTATAAAACTTGTGTTTATTGAGTTGAGGAGGTGTATCAGGAAATGCAAGGAATATATCTACACTTAAATATTTTCCTAATTATCGGAAGCATAAACCTGACTTATTCCTGACAAATGTGACATATTCTACACGTCTTGCCATTAATGACTTGGCAGGAAAGTAAAACAGCATAGCAATTAAATTGCCAGAAGAAAATAAATTAAGAAATATTGCAAATACCAGAAAGAACAAAATAAAAAGGCAAAAGTAAAATAGCTCAGAGGCAGGAGGAAAAATCTGAAAAACCCTGAAAGGAAGTTTAAACTACCTTTCAGAACTCCAATTTTTCATGGCCAAATCATGGTAAAACTGTTGCTGAGAAAACTAAAGAGGTGGGTAGCAGATATTGACGTTGTTGCTTCGTCCATCCTTCTGTCACCCTTTGCCCTAACTCTGCTATTCAAAATCCCTCACATCTGCCACAAATCATATATTTCATACCTACACCCATATTCTGTGCCACTTGATATACCTGCCCTGGCCTTGCTCTGCCAATCTGCACTAGAAGGCTGAAAGGCAGTTTAGAAGGCAGAAGGTATAACAATATTCCATCTTCTAGTCATTGATTAACATGATCTTAGTCAAATTGCATTCCATGGATTTCTTCACCTTTGTAACAGCACTGAGGGCTAGTAAAACAAGAGGGCCTTCAGAGAGTGTTTTGAGAATTAATTGCTGCATTTAGAAGACTTAAATCTAATGTTAACAGAAAAAAAGCCAGAGAACTGTAACCTTTTGCCCAGTCAGTACATGCAACTTTGCTTTCAGCGTGGGGATTCTTGTTTGGGTTTAGCTGCCTGCTCAGCCGTTGTCACTAACAGGCACTGTTCGAGTCTCCTTATTTATTCATCAGTGTTCAGGGAGAAGACTAAAACCAGCACAGTTAGAATATGACCTTTCTGTTTCAGTTCATATAAATAATGCCATGAGATCGTATTTCTATTCTCCCTGATGTGAATAGTTTCATGAACTGGACAAAAATAGAAGCTTTCAGAACTTTTGCAGTCACAAATACAGCATCTCCCCTAAGTGGCTGAACAGCAAAATGGGCAATTCAACCCCTAAACAGCAAGAATGCTAGAAAATATGAATCTGACCTATTTACTCAAAGAAAAGGATATTAGTAGTACTTCTAATCCTCATTGATACTGACAGGAAATGTAACGTTTCTTTTTTACTTCCTCCACATCTTCAAGAAAAGGAGAAAAAAATAATTTTACCCTAGTACTGAAGTGAACCGCTCCTGTCTCGAGCTCTTATTTTACCCAGACAGATCAAAATACTCTGGGGGTATTTATGCAAGAATTATCTCTGCTTCACAGATGGAGTATGTGAAACAGATTCTGGTGGCTTGTTTAACAGCTTTACATCAAAGAAATGTCGGAACTCTAATTCTGCCTGTATAATTCTCTGCTGCATGATCTTGACAAAGTTGGAGCTAACTTTGAAGCCGGTCCTGCTTTGAATGGGAGGCTGGACAAAATGACCTCCAGACATCTCTTCCAATCTAGTAGTTGTTCTATGATTCTTGCTTCCCCTGCACCTTTCAGCTTTCCAGTCCTAACACATAAATCACTATGCAGACTTCAAACCCCAGATACAACATATTGGTAGGCTCTGCACAAAGACTGTGCTTAATCAGGAACCTGGTAGGACACAGAGTTTTAAATAGCAAAATCTACTCCTTAGCATTCGACCATCATAGTATCTGTGGAATGACAATTGAATATCATTAAAAGTTTTAATTAAGTGCTAGCACACAACCCATCATCTTTATCCACAGCACAGAACACCCAGATGTTCTCAATTAGAATTAAGCACCCAAATGTAAATAAGGGTATCTTATTATAAAGAACAAGATATGTACAGCAATAAAGATCACAAGTCTAGTTTTAAAACGCCAGTTTCAGAAAAGAATTGTAGGTTTCTCCACTAGTACTGAAAGGGTGAGATCTTTCTCATACTGCAGTTTTGTTTGGATGTCTGTCAGCATTCTGTCAAAATGGTTTGGTTTCTCTACTCCTGAAAAACAATTTGAGAGCATAGAAAATATTAGTTGAGAAGCAGGATAGGATGGATATATTTTAAAGCAAAGAGGCAGATGACCTTGTAGTAGAAATCTTTACTGAAAGAGCTGAAAAGAAGACTTAATATATTGTTAGGTGACCAGAAGCATTATAAAAACTCAAAAATAAAATCACCTTGAATTCAACTAATACTGTGCAAATCAGTACACAGGGTGGCTGCTACCAAAGTCTTTTTGATATCACATTGCTCTGAGTAAGCGGGTTTTACTCCAACTCTGCAAAATTATTACTGTTTTTCTTTTAAATCACTCTGAGTAGTTACTTTGCAAGTCTTCTGATTTTTGTTGATGTAGCTGTGTTTTCATAATTATCTCATTTGCCTTTTAGCAAGTACAACACATCTTCTGACTTGTCTAATGCTGGAGGTTTTGCTGACCATGTTCAAGATTCAACATTCTTGTTTTGTTCCTGCTTTCTCTGCAACATTTGTAAGAGATTCTCAAAAACTTGCAACTACAACCTTTTAGAGATATTCTAATTATTTTAAACTTTCTTCCAAACTCATTTTTAGAAGATTTAATGTAAATTGTCATTTTTGCATGCCAACTACAGTACTGTTACCTAAGAAGTAGAGAGTGATATTTTTAAAATTCCTTTAGTTCTTTGCTTACTTTTAAACTTCTATTTCAGTACTGCTTGTTTCTTCCAGATTTATTTTCTCTTAGAAGTCCAACAAACTATTAAACCACAACAGTAAACCACAAAACCCACATTTTATGAGATGAATAAGTACTTTGGGATCTGTGAAATATTTTCCCATTTTCAGCAAAAATCAGTTACAGGTCATCATGTCTTTTAATGTACAACCTTTTGAACTTGGGTGCATTTGATTGAACAGTTACCATCACCTACAGTCTTCCCTTCTACAAAAAGCTCTTCCCCCATAACAGGCAAGAAAAGCAACCCTGTAAAACTCAAATGACACCGTTCAGAGTCTGCTGTAGCTGATTAATTCACGAGCACACACAATACCACAGATAGTACCTCAGGTAGGGAACAGAGGGAGCTGAAGAGCTGACAAGAAAATTAACCTTCTTCAGACACAAAGACGTGGCGAAGGGTCAGCTTTAAGCAGCGTAGGTAAAACTGACAGAACCTGCCAGATCTTTTGTATTTTTTTTAATAAAAATCCAAACACAAGCTCTGTTTCCTTTGAGAAGAGGAACAAGGCATACAGGGATGTTCCTCCAGCAAATACCTCTGGCTCCTTATCAGAAGCAGATACCCTGTGTCACAGCCTCTAGGGTCCCATTCAAAAGAAACTATTAACATCCTTTGTGCATTGTTTTTTTCTTATTTTCCTTTACTTATTTTCCTTCTATTTTCCATCAAAGAAAAAACATCCTAGGGAACAATACCCTGCAAGGGTGAGTCTGCATGTTTGCTAGCTTCAGCTCTCAGAGAAAGGTAAAAGATTTGGGATTTTTTTTTTCCTTTAAATTTTAGAGCTGCTTGTTTTTTGCCCTTCCAAAGAGCAGATTTCAATTTTTTAAATCTTAGAGTTATTAACAGGAAATAGTATTGCAGAAACAGGTTGTCTGTAGTAGATATGAAATCTCTCTCTGGAGATACTCATAACCAAATGAGGGCTCCTTTCCCTGAACCAGTTGTTCTGTAAGGACTGAACAGAGGGAATGAATACATACCCAGAATATCTATAGTTTTCCCTTCAAGAACTGTGGCCAATATTGAACATAGTGATTAAAGTTATAACCAAGGCAAAAGCGTTTTCAATAGAATGAAAAATTTATTATCATGTTTTTTAACTTGCAGCCTTATTTCATTTCAGGTATTTTTAGTTTTGGGGGCTAGGATGTGTTCTGATGTCACTGCTACATTATACTTCCCTGCTTTTCAGGATTATCCTTCAGTTCAATCCAAATATTTTGTTCTGTTTTCCTTTTTGAATTACAACTAAGTGTTCTGATATGTTCAACTGAAACACTCTGAGGCACCTAACACCTACACAAAGTATTGGTACTAAAGACACACAAAAGTTTATGGTCCTCATTCTTAATATTGTGCCGTCCAGTTTCAAAATATGTGTTGCTGTTTTATTTGGGCATACATTTTTGTTCCTAGCAATACTTACCTACTGTTTCTATTCAGTTATTCACTTACCTTATCTGCACTTCACTTGTATTGTTTTCCTGTTGACCTGCTGCCATTGTAAATAATTCCCAATAAGTAAAAGTGTAAAGATGAAAGGGGTCTAGGAAAAAGGAAATACCAGCTCTAAGTCTAGGAGCCTCACTACAATATTGCTGTACTAGTTGCCTGTTTTAAAGTGAAGATAAGATGCCCTTTTCTTCCTCCCTTCTTCTTTCTGTCCTGCTTTAAAGGTAAACTCTTTGTGTTCTAGACATCATTTTTTATACATATTTTTATATATATGCAAACATAGATACATATTCAATCTAGTTGAAGGTGTGCCTACTCATTGCAGAGAGGGTTGGATTGGGTGACTGGATGACCTTTAAAGGTCCCATCCAACCCAAACTGTTCTATGATTTTATGCTGTGTTTGGATATCACTTCTTACAGCTCATTACTCCCAGATAGAGCCAGCACACTTCTGCAACATCATTAAGGCAAAAAGAAGTCACCTGATGCCTTCCAAGTGTTATTTTTCTGAATTGCACAGAGAAATGGGTCTAGATTAATCAAGTTTAATGTGTTAAGTTGATGTTTACATCATCAAATAGCCTTTTCCCATTCTTTTTTTTCCCATCACCGATGTACACAACACAAATCACCGATTTATTTTCAGTATGTAACAGCACATAGACTGAGATAGGGCTAGCTAGATCCAATTGGTGAGCTACAAAATTCTATTGTTATGCATAATTTCTTCTTGCAGCCCTTCCTAGATCTCAGTTAAGAAATGTCAAAGAATTTGCTGTGAAACAGCTTAATCCACCACTTAAGGAAAGCAATGGAAAAGGAAGAAATAATTAAGCTGCAAAACAGGATACAAACACACAATTAGCTAAAAATACCAACATGCATTTGGAAACAGTGTTCTTTTCACATTTACTCCTCGCTTATAACAATACCAACATTTTCCTCCTGCAAATATTGACCTACACAGATACAAAACTTGTATTTCTGCAATAAGCAGAAATCCCCCACATACTCGAATTACCCACAAGATGGCAGAATAACCTGACCAAACCCACTATCGGTACAACCAGTCTTCCCCTGACTACAGACACAGCTCTCAGATGATGGTATTTCCTCAGATCCAGACAAAACCATCACCATTCAGCAACTGACTGAGCCGTATTGAACCATTGTATCTTGAGTTCTCATGCAGAGTTGGCGAACCCTTTTTTCCTCAAATTTAAAAATCATCCAGGGGGGAGGGAAAATTAAATAAAACCAATACCAAACAATTAAGAAAATAAGAACAAGATTATGACCTATTATCTGCAAAGGTTTTCACACAAGAAATACTTCACAAAATAAATATCAATCCTCCCTCTATTCTCCTTATTTAATCCATAGCATTTCCATGCAATAGATGGCCCCAGGCCTAAAAATACTACAATTTCAGAGGTTGTTAAGTCTCTGAGAATTACCTGCTCTACAGCAAATGAGCAGCAGAGTGGCAAAAGTTCCACTCTATTCACGGCAAAGTGGTTTTCTTGCCATTCAAAACTAAACTGTCAGTGGAACACAAAAGTGTCCAATTAAAAAAATTAAAATTATAAAATACAAGCTAGCAATATTTCCATAGTATGATAACAGCAGACTCTTACAACTAATTTGCCAGTAAAGGATCAGACAGGAGAACAGATGGAATATCTGCTGAAATATGTAGCTTTGCACATCAATCAAGTGTATACCATCCCAGCTGGTGTAAACCCAGCTCGGATTGGATCATAAGCCTCTATATTAATGGTAAAAACACTGAAATAGGACAGTGAATGCACCTGGATTTGGACTTTGAATGAACTAGTATGCTTATACTCTTTTTGCCCCTGCATGTCTTGCTAAATTTGAATCCCTCTTACATAAGAATAGAACTGCAAACTAGCACAATTTAAACTACTTTGGCATATGTCCTTGTTAAGCAGATTAATAGCCTAATTCCCTGTTATCTGCTCTGGCTAACTACTAGTTTCCAGGTGTTACAGATTTCTGTTCTATAATGTAGAACACACACTGAAACTATATATGTGTATGTGTATAGAAATATATATAAATAAATCTCATTTTTTCATAAAGATCTGTAAGAGCTATCATATTTCCTAACTCTCTACTATAAGAGAGCAGAAATTCCTAGAAAGATTTTTGCCATAGGTTTTTCTCACCATTAAAATTGCCCAGTAACTTATACACAATAGCCTAGATGTAGTGAGACTTTTAGATCTCTGAGGGAAAAAGACATAGAACACCTGTGTTTATGTAACTGAGTAGTATTGAACCGTTTTTGTTTTCCCTGTACTTTAACCATTTAGGTTTTTCCTGTATATGGCAGGAGAGGAATACAGGAGTGACTAAAGAACTCTCTAATTTGGGAGAAAAAACAAAATATCAAATATTTAATGTTAAGGAAAAAACCCTCTCCAGGACACTTTATTACAACTCTTTTGCTGTTAGTAGTACTCTTGTTCCTGTTCTGCAAATGCATGGCAGGTTTTTAAGTTGATGAATTAACATTTGCAGGCACATCTGCTCAAGATAATAATTTGGGACTGTAACCTCTATAGATTTAGGACTAAGTTTTTTCAGTGTACTTGTGGCACTAAATCTGTTATCATTATGGAAAGCAGGAAGTGCTAAAATTGAGTACTTTGGGAATGGCTTGCTTCTCCTTATTCCTACAGAACCAAAGGGTTTTACTGCACTTAAAATCTCCCACCTCTGAGATTTAAGGAAGTTCATAATGAAAATGAGATTCATATTCCTTAAGTTCTCCGAGAAGGCTTGATTTCTAATTAAACCCTGACATCTGACTTTCCTACAAGGAAAAAAAAAGTATCAAAATTATTACTTTTGTTCCAAATTCAGGCTCAGCAAATATATTGAAAACTCTGGAAGAGCCCAAGGTTACTTTGTGCCTATAGCCATAGCTGTTCCTTTGTCAGCAGTCAGCTTCTGTGCCCCTTCATCTGTGCCCCCTCCTTCTCCTGTGCCTCTCAGCTAGAACTAGAACTAAGAATTATTCCTAATTGAGTCACAACTGACCTTGAAATTATTTTGCTTAAGGTTCTGCCTTCTCAAGGATAATAGTTGGCTGCACTTGACAATCTCTACGCAAATGCTTTAATTCTATATTATTTCCAGCTCTTTACAAAGCAGCACAGACCACTACCCTGACTGGAAAGACATGACTGGTTTTGCAGCAAATCATTCACTTTCTAGCCCATGCACACTACAAGAACCTGAGAAATTCGCCAGATTTCCTCCACTTACCTCTCATGTTGACTTTATTTATTGACAAATCAGATCCTTTTTCCTCTTTCCAGACCTGTTCAGGATCAGTGATCCGAAAGGAAACATTATCATAAGGTAGCAATAGTCTCAATCTAAGTCATCTGGAGAAAAGAAATGTGATATTCACAACGTTACTGCCAATAATTAAGCCCCAAAGCAGCACTTCATTATTTTATTAAGGCCAAAATTTCTATCTGGCAAGGTTCCCACACGACTTCGACCATGCTGGATGTAGTAGTTGAGAGACATCATTCTGCTCCTAATGTAAATTATTTTGCTGGCAGCAAGCAGTCAAATGTATAGATTTCTTGTCAGAGATACAAAGAATACCAAAAACTGCAAACTAAAGCATGACTGATAGAGAAAGAATATGAGAAGATTAAAGATTTTCACAAAACTGCATCTGATTTCTTTTTAAAAATTAAAGCACCATTCTCATCAAATGAAAGCCAAGTGACGGCTTTCTTTCTCCTGTACAGGAGCTGATCTTGTTGACTGAACTTGACTTTGTACTGTGCTGAGGAACAGACGAAACAATTTTACTAAAGTTAACTAGAGCCTGTACCAGTAATTAGGAACAAAATATCAACAGTAAATCTGACAACACACACACAAATATCCACACCATAACTACTAAAGAAGTCACACAAACCTGGAAGGCCAAGATTGGGTTTGATCTCTCAGCTCCAAAACAACACTTTAGATGCAAGAATTCTCTAAAAACAGTTATTAGAGCACTAAGCTGAAATCAGTCTCTAGTGATGTGCACAGAGCATATATTAGCACAAGAAGAGTGAAAACACTCTGAGGGGATGCAACTCAGTCTCCCTCAGCATCTGGCTGGGTGACAGATCTTTAAATAATGCTTATAAAATTCCCCTCAGCAATTTCTGCAACCCTTCTTGAGCATCTCCATCACTGTATTGGTACAGTACAAGACAAGAAAAAGCTCTGGCACTCTATAAGGTCTATCACTGGGAATATCACCATGGCCCAGGAGCTTCCACAGCCGACCCTTCCACAACAAGGGTAAGGCCCATACACAGGCCTTGAATGCAAAATATGCACCCACAGATATTATCATTCTCACCCTAGACATATCAACAGAACAGCAATAACAGCGTCCTTACTTTTAACTAATTAATATTTAATTTTTCTTTGAAAGAACTTAAGTTACATTCAGCAATTTCTTATTTGGAAAGAGTCTCTCTGCACCACTTTTTAATTAAATCCTGCACCTGATGGTCTTTGAGTGAAGGAGAAAGTGAGAGGCTACATTTGCCTTTCTTGCAGCTTAGCCAAAACTTCTGATCAACAGTTAATTCCCTCCTTTCTGTTCTTCTCTTGTTTCCAAGTGGTGAGTTTCTATTCCAGTTTGGAGTAGAAAGTAATCCTTAAAATTGGACTTCACACTTTTACTTTCCCATGTCATTCAACTTCTCCAGTCTTCAAGGTATTTCTGTAAAGCAGCACCATTCTCTATTGCATTAGTTATGATTTTCAAAACCCTCAAGTGAGTTACATCCAGAAAATAAATCTAAAAATTAAAATTCCTATTTCTACTAGGTATTAGAATTCACAGATCCAGTGCAACGTTGGGAGGGTCTTTTACACATAATGTTTTTCTTCTAGACAGTTCCTTGTTATGCCTCTTCCTCCCACAAGCAACAATCACCTATTTTATTCTCTGTATCACAGGGCTAGAAAATCTGCTTCTTTTGCCTTGCTAATATGCCACTCTGGTCTCAACTTTGATTAACATAATTAATTACTTAAGGCATTTTTCTTAGAATGAAATTGTTTTTAAACAGTGCTAAATATATTGGTACTTTAATGCATGTGAAAGAGGCTTGTGGGCTTGAAAGATTGTCCTTTTCCTACCTAGCTGTACTAACCTCTCTGCAATGTGGTACCTCATCTTTTCTTCGTGATATTATCAAAAGATGTCATTTGTACACTCCCCCCTTTTTTAACAAAAACTCATTCCTTGGATGAAAAGGCCCCCAAAGCCAGTGAAGTCAACTGTGACACTGGAAGAACGCAAGTGGGAAAATTATTACTCATTTCATTCTCTGCAGTTGTTCTATTGCCTGCCTCTACATAGGCCTCAAAATTGATGTTCTTGGCATATAGCTACACTATACAGTGGTTCTGTTCTCAAAGCAAGCTAAATACGCTATCTTAACTTCCCGCTCTATGCCATTTTTGGAGGTGAGGGTTATTATTCAACCAAAAACATTTCCCAGGTCAAATTTGCACAGATATCAACACAAAGAAGGGCAGCAGCCCCAGGTGGGTGAGAAGAAACCATCTAGGAATAAGAGTGCAGATGAGAGAATTCTATGTAGTTGCCTTTGCTTCAGTGATCATCATATTATAAAATTATATTTTTAGAAATTCCTTCAGCAGTTCATTTGTTTCAGAATATGTATTGTTTCATTGTTGTTTTCATCTCTAGCTTCCATGTTTCATCAGGTATAGGGAATCAGTTTATTTTAGACATCTTTGCTGAAGGAGCTGTGTTAGAAAGCACATTAATTTTTCATTTTTAATTATATTGGTAATTCTCTATAACAAATAACTGTTGGCACTGATCTTTGAAAGTTTTATTGGAATCTTCTTCTTATAAGTTATTTAACATCTGAAATAACATAATTCTTCAGGGGGTTTTTTCAAGATCCTAAATTTTTCCTATTTTAATACTGCATGACTGGTCATACTTTTAAGTAAGACAACAGATTAAATGATCCATTTAATCTTGGATCACAGATTGTTCAACCAGACTTATAGCAACTATCTAGATAGCTGTTTCTATTGAAAATATAGAATTTTGATGTCTTGTAATAAAACAGTAACAGAAGGAATTAAAATTATTGATTATACAAAAATGTGGATGCGTTAGCAGCAAAAAAGGTAATAGATTTAAAAATCCCAATAACTTCTTTCTAAATGCTCTAGAAAAAAGTACATGAGTAAAAAAGCATTTCTTTGTCTGTAAATCATGCCATTTTCCTCTTCAAATTATATATATTTTTAAATCTGTTTTTGTTCAGTTACAGTGGTATTGGAAAGATGAAATTTGCCATATGGAAATCCTAAGTGAGTCATACAGGACAATGTAACAGTCTTGAACTGTTGGAAAAAAAGAAAATTCACAAACATCTTGCAATGTAGATTCATTAGAAAAGACGTACAATTCGTAGGTCTTCTAATGACTCCCTTTTTAGGATTTCAGCTGTGTATTCTTTAAGCTTTGATTTGGAAACTTTGTTTTTCAAAGCAATGCTGAATCACACCTGAAGAATTTGATGAGAAAAGAACCTTGTGTAATCCACCAATAAAGGCAGTGTGTGTTGGGCATTTATTTTTATCATAGACACACAAACTCTATTTATTTAATGTGGCCGTCTCTGACCCAGCTTGAGTGGATGAGGGTCATTACCTCATGACACTGAACAATCAGTTATACCTCGGAACTCATTTTTACTGGAGTGCAAAAGGACTGAGATCTCAGTTGACTTCAGAAGGAGCCTATTGGGAGATTATTCTAGTTCTTCCAAGATGTTTACTACAGCATAAAAACTATGTTTGCATGATGCATTTACTTATTTTGAGAATATTTTACAACTTCATTCATGCTGCTATGGTAGCATCCCACTCCTCTCATGCATTCCTGCATCAGGGACAGGAAAATGGGACAAACATGTCTCTGCTGAATATTAGCAAAGTGCTAGAGATGTTCTGCAGTAAGATGCTAATATGGAAGAAAAAGATAACTGGATATGAAGAAAAAAACATTCCTTTGAAAAGCTACTTGTTGATATGAAATCTCAGCCATGAGGAGGCTTTAAACCAGGACCCTGCTGGGAAAGGTTTTGGCACATTTGAGTCTTTCTTGGTACAGCAAATTGAAATAGAACGTAATGTGAAAATTTTTCCATCTCTAGATTTTTGAGTTTCAGGTGCAACATTGGTTTCATATGGCTTCACACCCTTCCCCAGCTCCGTTGCCCTTCTCTTTGGACTTGCTCCAGCCACTTAATGTCTTTCTTGTAGTGAGGGGCCCAGAACTGGACACAGCACTGGAGGTGTGGCCTCACCAGTGCTCAGTACAGGGGGACAATCTCTGCCCTGGCCCTGCTGGCCGTTCTATTTCTGATAGAAACCAGGATGTCCTTGGCCTTCTTGGCCACCTGGGCACATGCACTGGCTCACTAAGAACTGAAGATCTTTCTTATATCACCTATACTGACATATTTATCTGCTACTTGGTCAAGTTGCTTAAACTTTTGGTTTCCCATTTTATGCATCTGTGAAGTAGGGCACAGAATCTCACAGGGATGCAGAGAGATTTTATTGTATGAATATTTTAAAAGCTTTTTAACATTCTTGGGTTGAAAACAAATCATTACAAACAGTCATTTAATTGCTTAAATACTCAAATTTGGTATCCTTGGTGCTACAAGTAAACATTTTGTTATTGAATTATTCAAAAAATGTTTTATGTGCAATAAATCTTGAGTCAACAGACCCCAAGTTTATGGTGTTGGGTTTTTTTCTTCTTTAGCAACAGTACGTATTGTCATTTTCAAGGTGAAATCAATGGGCTAAATGCAAAGGTCAGATACATAAAAGTTTTTCTGAAACCATCCATTGTGAACTCTGATTCTGAACTGAATTTCACCTATCAACCCTATTAAATGTTCTAAGTGACTTGAATTTCACTGATTACAACCAGGAAGGAAAAGAGTTCAGGTAACAGAAGAAAAAAAGACATTGCATGAGATGGCAAAGTTTTCTTGGTGCCTTTTCAGAAATTTTTCACAGGGCTTGATTCTTTTAAAGCAAGCAAGCAACCAACAAACCAAACCACATATGAGGTTTTCTATATGCAGAAAGAGATTAAACCAAAAATTCATTTTGCCTACCACAATAAAAGAGAAGGAAAAAACACAAAGCAAAGTCAGAGAGAGAGTCAGGGAGAACTGATTAATTAGGTGGACACAAAAACTGGAAGCTCTATTCTTTTCAAATAGGAAATGTATATTTATAGAATAAGAATATCACAAGGATGAATGATAATCACATTTTTACGGTGTCTTGAGATTCAGGTTATTAAGCAAAGTATCATTTATACATGTAACCTTGCTTGCTGTTAAGTGAACTGCTAATTTGTCAACCCTATTTTGGAGGAAGACAATGGGAATGCATAGCTCAGTTCCTTACAGGACTGCATATTAATCACATAAATTTTGTAATGTGTAACAACAAATGTCCTTCAGCTGCACATGGGGTTGTTTGGGGCTATATTCCTTATCTTGGAAAGACTTTTAGAACATCTGTTTGACTACAGATAACTCTCCAGGGGAAATAAGGTGGCAAGGGGAAGGCAAAGCATGCACACAAATGGAAGCACTGTGAACCATTCTCAGTGGGGGCTTATGGAACTTATTAAAAATACACAAAACATCTGAGGAGAACAAAAATAAAGAGCACAAGTTGCAGGACCAGGTTTGAGGTGTCACCAGGAATTTCCTTGGCAGTTACACGTGCAGATCCAACCCCAACCTCTCTGTAAACAGTCCCTTAATATAGAAGTAGTTTAGTTTTACAGACCCGAAGTCAATTTCATGTTTATATGCTCTATAAAACACAGTTGCTGTAGAGACTTCGAAAGTTCTCTGTAGGGGGAATTCTCTTAGAGGAGGAGGAGAGAGAATTTTCCTGGTCAAAGCTGGAGAATTTCCTTTTAGCTTTAGATTACCAGAGGTTGTACTGAATTCCTTTCCCTCTATCTCATCTCTAGCTTCAGAGATCAGAAGTTTGAGCAGGTCCAACACATGACATATCCTACCAGCCAGAAAAAAACTTGAAACCAGTAAAATACTAACCCTGGGATCAAATTCTCCGACCTAAATTCAGTCATAGAAACAGCTAATACATTAAATTCATATATTTATATATTTTGCATATTAGTCTCCATGAGTCTTCTACACATAGTTGAGCACTGTACTGTGGCAATACTTAACAGGTCTGAGGAGACACAAAGTGTGTATGAGGAAGAGATTAAATTTCCCTGAGCTTTTGTAAATCGAAAAAAGTTAGTCCAAACAACCTTCAGCTGAGGTTTGAGCTAGACACGCCCATGCAGTGTGGCACCATTTGGAAGAAATATGGTTTTGCAGCTGAGAAAAATCCACTCTGGAGAAAAGTTACAGAGGTGAGTTTGAATTTCACCTGTGTAATTTTGCCTGTAATTAGGACTAGAAATTACATCTCAAAACCAGTCTAAAAAGCTGGTCCCTACTGTTTTATGGCTTCCTGGTCCTGGTTCCTAGACAAGATCTACATGTCTAGTATTTGCAGGTGTATTCATGCCCTGAATGTAACAAAATTCCTCCCCTCATTTAGTTTCTTTCATTTTTAATACCAGAGGAGATAATCCAGCTCCATGGTTTATCACTGCTTTTGTTTGTGGAGATTTCCAGTCATCATAGAAGTTGGCACTACAATATAGAGTGAATTTCACTGATGTTTTCCATGTATTGTCTTTAGGAATATAGTAGCTAGATATTTTATCTATTTTGTAAGAAACACAGTAATAATGGTGAGACAATGCTCAATTTTATTGGTATTTCAAAACATAAAAGTTGAAAAATAATAAATTAATCAAAAGTCTGGCTAAGAAAATTGGACAGAAAAGGGGAAACTGTGGCCACCTGTAATGACAACATAACTGGAATTTCCCCATGCAAGAGACTTAGAAAATAGTTGTAAATGCCCTTTACATTTTTTAACATACAATGCCAAGAAAAGAAAATATATTCTGTATAGTTGAAAATAAGTTGGAAAAAAAGTTGAGATTGCATCCATTTCAATGCATTTGTTGACCATTTCTGTGAAAAGTGAATTTGACTTGAGCAACCTCAGGAGCACTGAGAAGGTCCCTGGGAAGCCATGAGCTGTGGGCTGCAGCATATTTAGGAGCTTTAGGCTGTGTGAACTGGGTTATTTGGTTCATCAGAGAGGCTGTGGGCTGCAGCATATTTAGGAGCTTTAGGCTGTGTGAACTGGGTTATTTGGTTCATCAGAGAGGCGGTGGCACTCATAAATGCAAAAGGAAAATCATAAAATCGTAGAATACAGAATGGTTTGTATTGGAAAGGACTTTAAAGATTTAGTTCCAACCCGTCTGCCATGGGCAGGGGCATCTTCCACTGGACCAGGTTGCTCAAAGCCCCATCCATCCTGGCCTGGAACACTTCCAGGGATGGGGCATCCACAGTTTCTCTGGGCAACCTGTGCCAGTGCCTCACCACCTTCACAAGAAAGAATTTCGTCCAAACATCCAATCTATACCCGCTCTCTTTCCGTTTGAAGCCAGTACCCCAGGTCCTATCACTACGTGCCCTTGGTAAAACAGCTCCTGTTAGACAAAAGACAGGGATGCGTAGTTTTCGGCCCCGCGGGATGTACTGCGGGAAAGCTGCTGCTCCTCCAAATCCCTTCTCCTTTCCTAGAAGAGCCGTTTTCCCCTCCCGCTTCCCCCCGAGACGCTGTTCCCACCCTTCCCACGGCCCGATCCCACCCCCGAGCCGCACGCGAGCCGCGATGGCGCCGCCCCCGGGCCCGGCAGGAGCCCCGCCCGCTCCCGCTGCACGGCCGGGCCGCCAGCGCGCTGCTCCCGCCGGATCCGCCGCGG